>CAUYSK010052477.1:0-78202 GCA_963575035.1 Avahi laniger
TGTCCATCCTTCGGGTGGTGCGCATTGCACTCTTTCTGTATGCATATACCCGTCCCCTCCTCCCTCCTCCCCCCTCTCCCCCTCCCCCCTGCCCAACATCCAATAGATGTTATTCTCATATGTGCACTTATTAACTGATCAACACATAAGTGCACATATAGACATTTTTTAAATAAGTTTTTAAAATGTATTGAAATGTCATTTTAAGTGTTTGTGAATTCAGATTTGTAATTAAAAGTTTGTATTCTTAAGTGCAAGTGAAACTGTGCTGGTTGTTCTCCTTATGAACTTGCCCAATAAATCACAACTAAAATATTCATAATAAAAGCATTTCTCTTAGAAAGAACTGTGCTTGAACACAGGACTAAGAAAAAAGAATCTCCCTAGTATGGGTAAAGTGAGTAATATAGCTTTATTCAGAAAACTTTATAAAAGAGGCCAAAATTATGCATAAAATTATTTTAAAGAAACTTCATATAAACTTTCTTTTCAATTTTGAGGGTAGATGAAAGACATTTGTGATACCAAAAGCATTAGCTGTCACCTGATCTGTGAACTCTGCCAATTCCAAGGATCTAGGTAAAACTAGTGTAATGAGAACTGTTTCCTGGACTGTTAGCAAATACAGACAACAGGAGAAACAAAGCTTATGTAAAGACATTAGAAAGTTAATCCAAACAGTGATCACCAGAGACAGGCGCATGGAAAGAAAATAGAGAGGGAAGGTACAGGCAGGGGGGTGGGGATGGGGGGAAGGAGGAAATAGAACAGTGACATTTGGTGATGAACCATATGTGCGTGGTTTGAAAGACATGACTGAATTGTTTTTGGTGCAGTATTATTCTGACATTTAGAATGAGGCAATTTTCCATTTCCATTAATGTACTGCCAAATAGAAAGGGAACTGTCGCGAATTAAAGACTAAAGAAAGCTGTTCCTCAAAGTTGTATTAAATCATTGCTGATGAACTCATTAAGAACAAATTAACAAGGTAAATTGTACTAGGAAGAACCAGCAAGAAAACCCAAGTAAAATTATACAACTTCACTAGTTTCTGAACAATCCAACATCAAACAAAGCCAGCACATGACGTCAAAGTAAGAGAGATTCTTTCTTTGGTCTCTACAAATTTCTCCGTATCCTCAGAAATAAGAGAAAATTTGACTGAGTTTCTCAATAGACCTCACAACAACTAGAAGACGTTAAGGGACATTCCCCCACTTCATTTTTCAAATAGAAAAGAGGCTAAAACTTTGTGTGAGGAACAATAAAAAGCAAAGATAGGTTGTCGGTGACCCAGGACATACTCTCAATCCTTCTTTCTAATGGTCAGCATAGAGAAGATTATTAAAACTGTACAAATAAGTCTTCTTATCAGGTAGACATGATATTTTTGCCTTTCTCAGACACTGGTGGAAAAATCTCTGTGATCTTCAAACCCTCCTAATGGATTTCACCTTTTGGATGGAGGATGGGAAAAAGAACATTTAACGTAATCTTGGTCTCAACATTCTAGGACTCCCAAATCCTCCAAGGTGATCAGGCCCTTATATATCTAGTGACAGAGCAGCTCAGACTTGTCATTTGTGTATTATTCTCAGCATTGACACTGTAGGGATTATAGACAAGCGGAGGAAAACAAAACAGGCAGCAGGAGAACACACATGGCAACATGATCCTTAATTTTCCAATGTCCACACTCTACATATTCTTATGGTGAGTGCATATTGTAGAACTCAGCAACGAATCCGGGAAACTTTTTATATGATGATATTCTGCCCTCTCACATAATGTTATCTGTTGATATTTTGATATGTCTTCTTTCTGTCATGGAAAATGAGAACTCGAGATATCTCCATGATACCCTAAGTCTAGGCCTTAGACTCTATCTTTTTTTCTCCCCATGGTATTCCTAGGGCCTAGCATATTGCTTAGAACACAGGCAGCCCATAATAAGTGCTTTTTTATTTGAACAGATAATAATAATGTTTTGAACTAATAATAATGTTGTGTACTTAAATTATAGCCCATATACAGAATTCTCCCCATATACCAACAAATGGTCATTCGAAATTCCTGGAAATGCTGGTTCTAACTTGAGAACAACACAATAATAGCCATGTCTTAAATGCAAATTATCTGTTGCATTTTCTCTAATCTTTTTCATAGTAATTAAAGTAAAGCTCAGCTTCTCAAATGTAATTCCATCAGAATATATTTCAGCGTGGTTGTTTTAATTTCAATTATTCAATGTATTTATAAGAATCCTTTTTAAAACTGTGATTTCAGTTGGGTTCATTTTAAATGACTTTGAATCATTCACATTTATACAGTCTTTTTAGTCTCCTGATCTCAAAGACCATTTACATGTTATTTATGTAACAGAGTAGGATGAAATTATTGTTGCCATTTTATGACACTGAAATAAATACCTGTAAATACATGTCCTTCAGTCAATCAATCAGGCAGGGGAAATTTGAGACTCAGGATCAAATCCATTCTTCTTCCAAGAAATCGCATTTCTATGCTTAAATCCTATTTTTCTATTGTAACTTTAGTCTCTTTCATGAAACACCTAACTTCTGCTTACTAAACTTTAAATGGAAATGTGCATAGGAATTACTTCACCCATCCCCCCAATAACCCATTTTCGAGGTCACTGGATATGGCCAATTGCTGTTAAACATAAGTGCTAAATGGGTTCTTCAGAAGTCAATAGGAACCAGAAATGCACTTGATGAAAAGTTTGAAGCCTGTATAGATATCTGATTCAAAAATTTTTAGCCCATTTAAATTAATTAAAAGGACTATTGAATGCTGGCAAAGGCATGCTGCCTAGCCATTTCCACACTGAAACACTGCAACATGGAAATCTATTGTGTCTGGACATGTTTCTTCAACTTTTTTTATAAACACTAAATTTAATATATCTTAATCAAAATGTATGAAACCAAGATAAACCACTTTCGCCTTTAAAGTCAGACAATTCCATTTGCTTTTGCTATGGTTCATGGTTGCAGCTTACTGATCTGATAATTATTCCCACAGAGAAAGTGATCTTAGCAAGGAGAAAGTTCTGGAGAAGAAACCAAAAAAAAATTCTTTTTGCATTGTTCTGATTGTTGTTATTTTTCAAAGAATTTTTTTTATCATTTGTCTTATAGATGAATCAAAAGATGTTTGATGAAATAAAAATATTTGAATAAAAGAACTTACATGAACTCTCTCATTTGAAAATGTTCTGGCCAAAGGCTGCATTTTTCCAGCTTCATTCCTTGCTGGTGCAAGGTCAGGGCTCCTACTGAATAATGTTTCAGGATGCCTCATTTGTAATGTAAGCAAAGTCACCAAGGACCATAAATCCTCTCCTGACCTCCTTGGGGCTGAGTTCCATGCTCCGTTAGCCAGCTAAGCAGAGCGTAGTGGAGGTCCATCTAACACTGGATACATGTACATCCAATGATCTCTGCCTCAGGTCACACTTACAGGAGACTTACAGGGTATGGAAAGAGGTTCTCCTCTTCAGTTATCTGACTTTATAAACACTATCTCCGTCAGTGGAACACCGTAATTAAAAGCTTTTCCAATGACCTCATTCTGCTTTCCTTCCTGATTTACATTACATTGGCTTACTCTACCACGCTGTACTACCACACTTACCACTTTGTGGCATTCACAATTTTAATGAATTGATGAGATGTTAGAAATGTGTTGGAATTAGAATACTTTTTATTTAAAAAAAATTTTTTTTTGCTTCTAAATATTTGAGATGGGCAGCTTCATAGGCATATGACTGTTTCTTTACTTATACTATGAATATAGGAAGACCTTCCCTCTAATAGTGGGCTTGAATTTTATGAATTTACGAACAAAGATCTTTTTACTTTAGTTTTTATGGTAGTTCAACAATGACGCTGATCCTTCTGGGGTATGTTAGTAACAAAGATCCAAGGAGAAACTCATGTCAACTCAATTTGCCCCTGACCCCTTTGGTCTCCCCTAACTGCTTCAGACCAGCTGCCAATACTTGCTTCCTAACAGGATTAATTGCATTCTACAGGTCACTAGACTTACCTCTTTCAATACTCTCAGTCTTCTCCCTAGTTATAAGAATCCCTGAAGGTCATTTTATTGTTTTTCTTCTATAGTTTTCTCTGGCAAGTCATAGCTATCTCCATTATATCTGATTATCATGTTTGATGGGATATCATGGTCTAGCTTTGAGCTTTTCACAGAAAAATAAATTTTCTCTAATTTCATGTTCAAGAAATCTTGTTTTATTTTTGATGTAAGTTCCTATAACCTTAAGCTGACTTCGGCATATAGTTTCTTTTTAGCACTTCTCCAAGAACAAATATTCCCATTGAGAGGCATTCCTTATGACGGGACTGCATCTTGACATCTCATCACCTGAGACTGCTGAATCTCCTTCCATATATTTTATTCATAACTTTTGATAACCACCACTAAATTCTTTTCCCTAGACTTGACTTGTCTTACATCTTTAAGACAACTTCAACCACAATTCCCTAGCTGCAACCTCTATGTGTTCTAATCCATGCATACTACTGTAAAGAGATGTAGTCGACATCAGAAACTCAAAAGGGGGAGGCGGGTAGAGGGGTGAGGTATAAAAATCTACCTGTAGAGTATGTACCGTATTCTGGTGACAGGTACATGGAAAGCCCTGACTTCAGCATGATACAATTCATTCACGTAACAAAAAACACTTAAAGTTTTTGAAATAAATAAAAACATAAGTCTTTGTTTCAGATTTAACATTCACCAAATCCTTGCATTAGCTTTTCAAAAATTCTTCCCATTGGCAAGACCCGGATGAGTGAAGTTACTCCTTTCCTTTTTTTGTATCTGCAGCGCACTGTCGTTACTGTCCTTCCAAGTGCCATTTGCACATTTGCACACTTCTTTGTCATGGCAACAGAGATCTGAAAGTAATATCATTAAAAATAGGAGAAAACTTATCTCTCTAATTGTTTCTTCTTGCTAAGCATAAGGATAATGAACCTCCCTCAGGCCTCTCTCTTTCAGCTCCTCTAAAACTCAAGGCTTTGTCCTTTAGGTAAGCCTCTTCCCATATCGAATTCTAGATCTCTTTAAATGAGTAATACACTCAGTTAAGAACTCAAAACAATTTCCTCAGCGCACACTAGCAATGGACATGAAAAGCTCAGCATGCATCCAGAAGTTGTCCAAAAGGAAGAAGGCACAGATGGCAAAAGGTATGGTTGTTGGAGTTAAAGAAACTTGAGTTTAAATCTCTGTTTTGCTACTTACTAACTACAAGATATTGAGCGAGTGTCTTAAACTTTTTGGGTTTCAATTTTTCCATCTATAAAATAAAGTGAAGATAAAAATAAAGGTACCTTATTGGCTGACATTGTGCATGTGAAGCACAATTAGTGTAATACTTTCCATATAATAAGTACAAAAAAACACGATCAATAAAACTTCACATACTACATTTGACCATTTACCATAGATCTAAAGGCATATTATACTTTAGGGCAATATAAGATATTATGACCAAGAATATTTTCAATGGAATATTTTCAAAATATATTATTAATAATTAGAATAACATGGAAAATTTCATAGTTGAAAGAGGCTCAGAGAGACTAATTAGCTGTTTGAGGTTCCGTAGTTGGTTTATTATAGAGTCTTGCACAGGAACTTCGGCTGCCTGACTCCTAGTCAAGTGCTCTTTTGCTATACAGAACTGGAAGTAATCAACTCTTCTGAGAATTATTAATAATTTTCATTTCTGAAAAATGCATTTTTGAGAAATAGAAGTAATTCTGTATGTTTAACCTAGAAAGCCAACTGAGTTGCTTTGAGAAGAAAAATGCTCAAGTTTTGAGGTAAAATGCCCATCAGCTGCAAGGCAGCTACAGCTATGGTCTACTGTACCTCCTCCACTCGGCACAGACCTTTGTATTATAATAGAGTCATTTCTTCTCATTGAACTTTTTCTTTGTTGTTATTACTGAGCATTGTAATTAAACATTCTTCCTGAAGCTGCTTGGCAGCTGCCACTGTGTTCTTAGGAACCATTCATAGCCCTGTGTATTATTATCCTAATCCTCTGTTAAAAAGAAAACTACTTAATGCCAAAAATCAGATACAAATTCTGAAAATGCTTTACATTTGGTTTTATTAGAATGAGTATTAATTGACATACTGGGGGTTGGAGTGGGTCCAATTCTTTAAGACACTAGGTCCTCTGTTGGGTTAAAATAAGCATGCAATTTTGAGTTCTACTTGAGTTATATTCAGCTTATGTGTTAACTTCAACATAGCCTGGGAAGCATTCACTGCGCTGAATATTCATATGGTGTGCACGATACAGACACTGAACCCAATTTAGTAAATGAATACTTGTAATTTCACCAAAGCCCCCCCGAGAGATTATTATGCAGATTTACGAAGGAATATCACTGAAGCAATTCTTGGCTGTGTCTTCAGTCACCAAGGACTCAAAAGTGTGTAAACCTCAGATAATTTTCCATGTATTTACCGCTACCGGCTTCATCTTCTGAACTTTTCTGACATTACTTCTCACTCTCTGTTTTATCTCTAATTTTCCCTTTAATATTCTCGCCCTTGAGCAAAGAGCCAGCATCATAACACCTGCGAGCACTGCCAAGTTCCTCCTGACAATATCCTGGCTGCCATAATGCCAGCAATCTGTTCCAGTCCTGTCACTGCAAAATCTCATTAAAGGCAAAAGGATGCCGGGTCACAAGCGTGTAGATACACAGCAGAGGGGGCTCGCATTTCCAGGAGTGACTATGCCCTGTGCCGGGTCTCCTGATGTCTTCAAAGAAATCATATATCGACAAAGAGTTGGGCTCAGAGAGTAGAAGCTGGTATTGGTTGTGCAAACCGCAGTATAGAGACCTAACATCGCTTCAGGGACATTAACAGGTTATGGAGACCAGATTCTGAAAGAGCACATTTTCCCAAAGTTTTGTGCAAAGGGGAATGAAACATAGCTTGGTTGAATAAAGCCTGGAGTGCATTCCAGGAGACCTGGATTCTAGTTTCAGCCTGCAAATTTGTCATGGTCACTCTGGAAAAGTCATTTAGATTATTTCTCTGTACATCATATTTCCAGGACATTGGAATATCCAGATCTTCAATTCTGTGATAATTTCCCACAATTTACAAGTGAAACCCCACAATTTTATAGATGACAAACTCCAACTCACACTACAAATTAGCAGGAGACCCAGAAATGTGAACTTCCAGGAACATAGCTCACGAAACAACAAACACTTAAGTCCACGTAACAATTCAGTTCATACCTAAC
This sequence comes from Avahi laniger, assembly GCA_963575035.1. Taxonomy (NCBI): domain Eukaryota; kingdom Metazoa; phylum Chordata; class Mammalia; order Primates; family Indriidae; genus Avahi; species Avahi laniger. Next base: position 7,331 of record CAUYSK010052477.1, read on the forward strand.
GAATTATCATCACATCTCAATGAATGTGTGTTGGAAGTTTATAGAAAACTCCAAATAATTTGGGGGGCAAATCTCTTTATTACAACTAGCAGAATCATCTTACAAACATCCCTCTCTCTATTTTTACTTCTTTCTGTAGCCCACTGGAATTATCTCAATTTTTCTGGGATTAAAACCAAAAAGATACTGCGATGGTGATATATACCACAACATAGGGTTACAGTTACCATCTTGAGCTTCCGAGTGAAGCAGCTAATCTCAGCCTTTTCACTTTCTTAACTTTTCTGTGTCTAAGCTAAATTAGTACCTACCTCTTTGAACAGATGTGAAAGTTAACAAGACAGTGCAGGGAAAGTTCCCAGGACTGGGCTGGTTGGCATTTAATAATGTTTAATAAACTTCAGTTGCTATTATTGTTATTACAGCAAAAAATTCCATTGAAATTTGGGTGAAAATTGGCCTAGGGTATGAGATATTGTTGCACTAACAAGAGCTCTTGTGGAAAAGGGTTCAAGAGAGATTGAACAGAACTGGGTTTTTCTTGGCATTGGTATGTGCAGATATGTAACCTTGGATGAGCAATGTAACTTCTTGAAGGCTCAATTTCTTCACTGGTAAAACAGAGATAATACTAATGTTCATCTGACGATGAAGTAAGGTAATACATGTGGAAAAAGATACTGAGAGAAACTATTTGTATTGATCTGAAATTGACAATGGAGCTCAAATCCAGGGACCAAGATTTAGAGACTCATATTTATAGGAGAGCACTCAGCAATTGTGCTGACTCTTTGTGGCCCTCCCGGGCTCCTAAAATGGGGCAAAAACAATCTGCCCCCAATCAACCATAATCACTAGACCCTTGCTAATCAACATGTGGTCCATAAACCAGCTGCAGCAGCATCACCTGGGAACCTGTTAGAAATGTAGGATCTCAGTCCCCACCTCAAAAGTACAGAATTAGAATCTTCATCTTAACAAGTTCCTAGGAGACTCATTGGCATGTTAACTTTTGATTCACACTTGCCCAGACCATCTATACAAACTCTTGTTTATACAAGCAAAAGGCAGGTGAGGTGAAGAAAAAGAGAAGGAAACCTTCAGAGAAATGAGCTTTCAGCTCATGAAGATGGGAAAGAGACATTACCGTGGGATTTTCCTCCCCCAACTGGCTTGCTTCAACTAAGTGTGAGGAGGGTTCGGTAGGTAGGTCATCAAAAGAACCACTTCAAAAGATTAGGGATCTCTATAAGAAGGGGAAGTCGGCATTTTATTTAGGTAGCTAACTTTTTGGTCAGCTTGCAACTGTCTGAGACAAGAAAGAGGAAATTGGGGAGAGGTACCAGAGTAGATAGAGAGGGAACATCCAACAGGGCAGCCTGCACATCCTTCACTTTGTGGGGCTCAGATCCTGAGTTTCTGTATGCCAAGAGGCTGTGCTGGAGAGGGCCAGGCTTGCGCTGCCCTACCCCAGAGTGCTGTCCTATGGGCAAAGACTCTGGGAGGTGGGAGCTGAGGGGACAGACTAAATTTTCTTCTCTTGCGCTAAGATGGAGATGTCTTTATGGGACTCTCAGAAGAATGCTCCTATACACATTTGAGTTTTAATCATGGCAATTGTTTAATAATTGAAAATACTGAGAAAGCGTTAGAATTTTCTTTAGATGTCATCCATGAAGCTGCTGTGCAGCAAAGAACCAAGATACAAAATAGCAAGGCTGGGGAAATGATTGCAGAAGAACAAATTTGTTCCATGTTAAGACCCAATGAGTTGAGACTGCCTAATAAACTTATTGCTTAACGAAGTGTATGGTGGATAGTAAACATCCAATAAATTATAGATAGCATTATAAAACTAATGTTTAAAAACTACAAAAATATAAATTTCCACAACAAAGTATTGGTTTAATACTTTCGCATGATACATTGAAATAATACAATAGAATAACACACCAATAAATATTATCATGAAGAGAGAGATGATAAAGAGATGGATAGAAGACAGAATGAGACAGACACATTATATTATTAAATAAGTGGTCCAGTATTTCTGTTGATATGTACATTTATGTTACCTATACATATTTAGGAGAATAGACCACATGGTATAATATAACAGGCTACCAGAGTGTTTGATTTTGTGAATTATTTTTATTTTGTAATTTTTCTTATCTGTACTTAGTAAATTTTCTTCCATATATATATTCATCTTGTAATTAGAGGAAAAAAATTATTCTCTCAAATCAGTTCCCAAATCTTCTGCTATAATTTAACCCCCATCCCTATCTCTTGAAGAACTCTTGTTTGGGCACATAACTGTTTGTAATTTTGTTTACAGAGAGTTCATGTGCTGCAGGAAGGGACCAATAAGAAATAGTAGTTCAATCGGTGCACGAGTAGATGATGTTTTGCATCCTATTGTGTAAACAATAATCTGCTAATTTTTCCCTTTGTTCTAAAATAAATTCTTTGCATAGGCCATGTCATGATTGCTTCTCAACATCTTTATATAGAAAGATGTTTTATATTTGTAAAACTTTATATGACTTGTCTTAAGTTTTCTAGTTCTAGAAACAGCACACCTAGATGATTTGGGCCCCATTTTCTCTTTCATCAATAAAACTCTCTCCAGTTTTTGCAGGTGACAAGACAGGCTGTATAAGATCCAAGACCGCTGTGAGCAGAGAGTGTCCCAGGCTAAGTGGGCCCTGGAAGGAGCTGGGGGCCTGCTCCCTGGGACTTCCCCTCTCAACCTGAGGGGGTCGTGAGGACTTGCCTGAGTTTTTCTACTTTGCTAGGTTTGCTCATTTCCAAGATTTCTAGATTGCTATCTCTACCCTAAAGGATGGCATTGTTAGAGCAGAGACCATGTCGTGTTTCTCCTTGTGTGCCCCACAACAGGTAGCCCAGTCTTAGGCACATAAGAGGACTGGAATTCTTAATTATGTGAAATCAGTAAAAGCCTTGAAAATTCATATAACCCTGAACCAAACGGATAAAGATTAGTACAAATATCTTGAGATTAAGAATAAAAAGGAGAGAATATTATTGCAGAGTAAAGGTATAAATAAGAATTTTATTTATATATGAAATGTTTTTGGTTTCTTCTTTTCATAACCATATTTTGGTTCCCTGTCTGTGGCTTTTATTTAAAAGCTGAATCCATCAAAATCATTGAACTGTGTTACTGCTCTCCATCCCATGTATAGAAAGCACATCTACAAAGAACTCAGGAACATAAGTTAGGGATATCTGTATTTTTATAGGGTCTCCATTACTTATGTTTCCTTCAGTCATAGATCCTGAGTTTTGAATCATCAATGAAAAGGAAAGAGTAAAACATGGCTCTACAACTACAGTTATAATAATCCTTAGATCGTGGCCCCTTTAATCAACCTAGATCATGGTGACTTTCCTTCTGATACATCATCTCCAAGAGTAAAAAAGAGGGAGGATTGGAATGAACTGAGACAACCCACAAAATGTGCTCTGCATGGCACCACCCTGTGGGAGCAGTGGCAATACATGCTTTTGTTTTTAACTACTATGTTTTTATTACTACGCATACCCCTTTCCACAGCAAACCATAATTCCCAAGACTTTGTTCTCTTTCGTCACCGTCTCTAACCAGCGTTCCTGAATAAAGCTGCCAAGAGCAGAATGCATGTGTCTGCCTTCCACGTGCTACCTCTCTCCAGAGGGAGCTTCTCCTGCCCTTCTCCAGTAATTTCCGAACACGTTCTTGATCCCTGCTCTTCCCGTGTTCACTGAGTCGCGTGTGCCGGTGCGCATGATGGGCTGGCTGGCCCTGAGAAATGGGGACATGGAAGCACCTGGGAAACTGCTCCCCATTCCTCTCAAAGCCAGGTTCATTTAAGCATCAAAAAGAAACAGAAAGTGCTCCACTTCCAAATGAGTTGTCCGCTAGTTCTGCGCTGCACTTTTTGTCCAGCCGACCCCGCAACCCCAAGGCCAACTGCAGAGCCCTGCTAATGACTCTTGGACTTAAACAGAGCCCATTTCCAAGAGCTTTCCTAATGCTTACACATTTGTCTAAGTACCACGTGGATTCAGGCCCTCGCTGACCAAATGAGAAACAACCATCCAAAAAAGAAGAACGTTTTAAACACGGCACAAAAGGGACTGACGGAGCAAGAGCACAGGGAAAGGAGTCGTTTATCCATTCAGGAATACTAGACACACAAACAAAATCTTGGAAACGTGCAAGAAACTAATGAGAAGGAAGACAAAGAAACAAACTTGTAAGATTTCGAAAAAGAAGAGAGTGGTGAGAAAATCTTAAAAGAGCAACAAAGCAGGATTTTTTAGTTAAAAAATAAATATTTATACAGTGTCCTTGATCTAAAGAGAATTGATAACTAAGGGTGAAAAGCAATTAAATAGGGGAAAGGGGGGAAGAAACAGGCAACCTTTTAATTTGAGACATTTATTTATTTGTGTTTTGATTATTGACATTTTTCTTTACTTTTAGAATTCAAACGAGACAAATACTCAGGAAGAGCTCTATGTCTCTCTGTAAAACTTTTATCTATTCAAATCTTTATTGAAGTTTACCTTTATAATATATGGGGTAAAATTTATTACTTAGCATACAAATAGTTTAAACAGATTGAAAGGGAATGTTTATTCTTTAGTTGCCAGATTACTGTTTCTTTGTGTAGGTTAAATAGATACCAGACATCTCACCAACTTGGAAAAAATATTTATCACAGATAGATTAACATATCTAATGTTTAAAGAACTCACAAATATTAAGGAGAAATAAAAATATATATATAAATGAATAAAATATGACTAGACAGTTCGGAGAAATACATAAAAATAGCACTTACGCATATGAAAAGATGTTCAACCATATTCATAATAAGATAAATGCAAATTAAAATTACACAACATGTCATTGGCATAGTTATTTAAAGTATAATAATATACTTTTTTGCTGGAACTCTCATATATTGCTGAGATGAATGCAAATCGATTCAGCCCTTATGAAGGGTAATTTGGTAACACCTAGGAAAACAACGTATGTGTTTGCATTTTGACCTTGCAATGTCACTTCTAGAAATTATCCTAAAGATCTACTTCCAACAATATGAAAATATATATGTATAGGATTATTTGTTAGTGTATTGTGTTTAATCGCAAGAGATAGAAACAGCTTAAATGATAAGAGTGGCTCACATTTTAGGATAGCTATAATAAACAGTAATATATTATATAGTTTCAAATAGCTTGAAGGATAGAAGCTATTCACTGTTCCCAGCACAAAGAAATGATAAATGGTTGAGATGACGGACATGCTAGCTCCCATGACCTGATCACCATACGTTATATGATGAATCCTGTGAATATGTACAAATGTTATTTGACAATTTAAAAATTTTTTTAAAAAGGAGTGTGGTTCAAGAAGCATGTGTCTATACAATGGAACACTATAAAGCTGTAAAAGAAAATAAGGAAGATCACTATGAATTGATAGTAGGTAATTTATATGACAGATTATTGAGTAAAAAGAGCAAAGTACTAAAGAGTATGTATAGTATGCTATTTTTGTGTAAAAAGAAAAATATATAAGAAAAATATATATTGAACAAATATATATATATATTGAACAAATGTGTCTTCTCATTTGTTCAAAAAGAAACACAGGAAAGATAAACAAGAAACTGATAACACTGGGACTTACTGTGGGGTGAAAGGGAACTGAGTGGAACATACAGGAGGCTGGGATAGGATGAAGGCAACAAAAGGGGTGTGGTGTCTTGGCTCTGAGTTTACCTTTTCGTACATTTCTGACTTTTGGATTAAGATAAATACTGAAAATGGAATATAAACAGAAAAAAATGAACTGAAATATATTTTATTAATAAAATGAATAACATAAGTGCACTGAAAAGGAAAAAAACCTTACATAAATTATTTCTGAATGTATTATTTAAACTGTACATCTTCAGGCTAAAGAGAAAAAAGATTAAGCAAATATTGAACTCTGGGTATTAGGGTTCTTTTTCACAGAGCTGTAGGTAAACAATTCTAGCACTACTATCTTTGTACTCTAGGATTGAGCAAATAAGCAAATGTATTGTGGATAATAGGAGTCTTATTTCTCACTATGGGAGAAGGAAATTATAAATATTCTAAAGGAAGAGCTAAAATGAAAACTATGGTATTTAATGGAAATCAGAAGAATCAGTAGAAAATTATGTACATAGTACATATAGAAACTCACATATATCTATGTCTTATCTCTGTGCACTGAAAGAACCTAGAATTAATAACATCCCAGGAGCAATGAGCACACCTATTGCTCAGCTCTTGGTTTCTAACTCCCATGTACAAAAGAAATCCAGGATCTTTGGGAAATGGCTGATTCTAAGGATGGACCTAGGAACATAGGAGGTGAGCCTGGGTCAACTTGTCCCAGAAAGTAAGAAAGTGCTCAAAGAATGATGGAGGCATGTCAAAACCAGCTTGAAGAAACTGCCACTAGACAAATCTAAGAATTATTATCCTGATTTCTTTTTATTTGACCACCAAATAGGTAATGATAATAAAGGATTATAACACATTGAATAAAATAGGAATCTGAGTACATTCTGATAAAAATATTTTAAAAAGAAGAAAAAATTGTTTCTTATAATAGCAAACCAAACCAATAGAAGTAGAAGAAATAATGTATTGCAAAAATCACCTCTAAGAAACTGCCATATAAATAGTTGGTTCAGGCAAGTATCACTCAAGATGTTAAAATCACAGGTAAAATTTGAGGAATACGGGGATATTTACATAATCTCAAATCGTCCCCTCAGAAGATACTTATTAAATACAAAGGGGAAAAATAGTAACTTAACCATGGAAAACCTGGTAGACACTAAGTAATCAAAGCTACCATCACTAGTAACAGGACAAAGAGACATCATTGTGCCTCCTGAAATGGTGTCTTTAAAAGGATTCAATATCACCTGTGTGTTTTTTTCTGCCAAAAATTTATTGTCTGAATATCAATGTGAGGAAACATCAGACAAGTCCATACTGAGAAGAAGTCTACAAAATAACTGACCTGTAATCTTCCAAAGTATCAACACCATTGAGATCAAAGAAAGGATGAAATACTCTTCCATATTAAAGATGGCTACAGAAACCAGTACACACCTGTAGTCCCAGCTACTCAATAGTCTGAGGCAGGAGGATCACTTGAGGCCAAGAATTTGAGGCTACAGGGAGCTATGAGAGCTATGATCATGTCTGTAAATAGCCACTGTACTCCAGCCTGGGCAACATAGTAAGACCCTGTGTCTCTTTGGAAAAAAAAGACAACTGAAGAGACATGACTCTTACATGAAAAGCATGACCTTTTGCTATAAATGACAATATTGGGACAATGGTGGAATCTGATAAGGTCTACAGATTAGGTAATATTATGCTGTCAATGTTAATTTTCTAATTTTAATATTTTCACTATGGTTATGTGAGAGAATGTCCTGTTTTTAGAGAACATGTAGCAAATTATTTAGAGATTAAAAGTCAATATATCAGAAACTTACTCATATTTACCCAAAGGAAAAAAGGACATTCTATAAAAAATACACCTGCACTGAAATGTTTATAGCAGCACAATTCACAATTGCAAAGATGTGGAAACAACTCAAGTGCCCATCAATACATGAGTGGATTAATAAAATGTGATATATGTATACCATGGAGTACTATTCAGCCATAAAAATAATGGTGAACTGATACATCTTGTATTACCCTTAATAGAACTGGAGACCATTTTTCTAAGTGAAGTATCACAAGAATGGAAAAACAAACACCACATGTACTCACCATTAAATCGGAACTAATCGATCAACTCTATGTGCACATATGAAAATAACAGTCATGGGAAATCAAGCAGGTGGTGGGGAGGGGATGGGTAGATTTATCCCTAATGGGTACAACACACACTACCTGGGGGATGGGCACATTTATAACTTTGACTCAAACAGTACAAAAGCAATTTATGTAACCAAAACATTTGTACCCCCGTAATATTCTGAAATAAAAAAATATCTGAATGGGATGTGTGTCTGTGTGTGTGCATGTATGTGTCTATGCATCTGTACATATATAGGAAAAGAGAGAAGGAAAAGAAAATGCAGTAAAAGGTTAACATCTGGGTGAAATATATATTGCAATTCTGTATACTGTACGTGTAACTTTTCTGTATGTCTGAAATGATACAAAAAGCTCAAAAAAATAAAAGACAGCTTGAACATTTTACATTCCCTTTTGTAGTTTTCCAAGCAGCTTTTATTGGAAACTTTAGGAAGGACAAAGAAGCTCAAGGCTCCTGTGTCAGTTCCCACCCGGGACCTAAACCGCACAACCGCGGCAAGGGATGAAACTTGATTTCAACGTTATGGGCCAAACACGTGCAAAATACCATTTCCTCCAGTTGCCTCGCTGCCGCTGGACAGGGGAGGTTGGGCCTCTCCCTTCCAGGTTGCCCTCACTCTGGACGCTAGTGCAGCTTTTCCGAAGCGAAATCCCTTCCTCCTCAAAGAGGGGAGATTAGCCTCATTTTATACCAGGCTATCTTCATTTTAAATGTCCCTCAGTTAAAAATCTGCAGGTTTCACAGTGCTGTGCTCACTTAGCACTTTCTCTACATAAGTGAGGCAGCCGTGAAAAAAGGAATAAGAAAGCCAGACATTGTTTCAGAAACATTAACTTTGTGTCATTGTGTCCTAGCTCTCCATAAATAAGCTGTCTCCCTTTGGGAAAGTCGCTTTTTATTTTTTTATCCCCAAAAATATTTATTCAGAACCACCCTGTCTCCTACTTATTCCATCCCGGGAACTCAGCATGAGCAAGACAGGGGCCCGGCTCTCAGGAATTTCTCGTATTGTGGGTGGGGCAGTGCACAGGGATGCACCGGGTTTGCAGCCCCGGCACAAGGTCCCCACCAACTCCCATCTGTACTTTGTCCCTTCTGTTTATTAGAATGTCGGACACCCCTCTCCCAGGTCCTTGGCTGTGAGCACTGCTCATGTAGCTGGCTTAAGGGATACAAGTGTACATTGGCTGCAGTTTTTCTCTGCGGATTTTTCCTCTTGTGAAGGGAAGAAACAGAATGGATTTGTGCAGCACCTTTCCTCTTGAATATGTGTGAGATAGCTGGAGCTGCAGCAGCCATTCTGACCACTTCACCACTTCGTCTTTTTAAATCCAGTTTTCACATCTTTAAAATGGAGGCATCCACACTTGCTGCAAACATAAAATATAAAAATGCACATGAAGCGCTTCATGAACTGTGATATATTGTATACCATCATTTATTTACAGGAGTGTACCAAAGGAAAAAAATCTTATTTTCTGATTTGTCTTCTCTTACTGCCACCTTTTATGTATAGTTAAGGGGAATAGTACCACAAGTCAGGTATCCTAAACTACTGGCTCTGAGTAATTAACTTGGGACTTAAGTAAATCTTCATATGTCAAGATAAAAAGAAACATATCACAATTTGTATAAGTTATAAGCAGTGTGCTTCTTGGGGGACAGCTTCCTCTCCTTTTTTCCCCTAAGAATGGAACAAGTCTTAGCATACAGATGTTGCTCAGAAAATGTTATGACCTGAGCAAACCATCGCCAAGTCGTTCATCAGGTAGGCACCTGCTACTGCTCATAAGCCCACCCTTCGAGGGACCTCATCCTGGCCTCTGCTGTCTGAGCCAACAGAGGACAAACTTCACTGATGACTGAGGCTGACCTGGAAAGATGTCTCCAACCAGCAGCCCCAGCGGACAATAGTGGTCCATTACAATGACCCCAATGTCCTTCTCTGGCCTTCCCTCCAGTATCAACTTCTGTACCCATCGGGCCCTTGAGAGAAATGGTTTGCTTGCTTCTGCCCAAGAGTTTTCACAGTAAAGCTGCTGTTTCTGGGCAAATAAATAAATAATATCGAGACAGAAAACCCAAGTGAGCGGGAATTGGCAAAGTCTTGTGACCTCAAAGAGCCCCAGCTCTGCTTTGTAGCTTGTGGTGACCCATGCTTTTTTCTGAGTGCATTTGCATTATCATAATGATTGTTTGGTGAGAGTGGGGCGGGGGCCCGATCCTCAAGGCAGCTCAGTCTCTGGACCCCGGCCAGCCAGCCAGCAGCATCCAGGTCGTAAGACGTGGAGCATTGCCGGGGATTTCAGTCCTGTGCAAAGTCACCTAAGGTGAAGTCAGATGATTCAGCTCTTTTCTTGGCTGCATTTTTTAATCCTTTTGCATAGACACGTGCCTCTGACAACATTCTTCCTTCCAAGGGTTTGGGCGGGCCCATCTGGAAGCCCACCACTTCATGACCAATGACACGGGCATACACATTTTCCCAACCTGTTCAGGCTCCCTGGGCCCTGGGTTTCCAACTCAGCAAATGCTCCCAGCAGACTGTTTAAATGAACTGTCATCCTTGTCATTCTGCTCAGAATGGGAACCTCTCCCTGCTTGACTGGAGACGCACGGGTGTTCCGAAGTTTGGCACAAAGCCTTGTGAAATGAGGCCAAGTCTCTATCTCTGTGACTTTATATATTCTACTTGGATACCCTCCTCTGTCCCCTACTGTCCCCCCACTGGAATACTGCTGAAGAGACCATCTGCCACAAATGCCCATACCCAGTGATCAAAATATTTTAGCTTCTTTCCCAGCTTGGTGTCAGCGACAAAATATGTGAGGCTTGCAAACTGGCCTTCCAGTATTTAAGCCTCTTTAAAAGCCAGGTAACATTGCCATCCTATTTGGCTCTGCTAGTCAAACCCAGAAGACATGATGTTTTATGATGAATTTCTCCTCATCAGACAAAAATCAAGTCTAAATATGAAAGGATTTCGGAAGAGGCACAGCTGTGGTCTTGTGCTTTGCCATATTATGTCAAAAAGATGAAAACTAAACAAATGACAAACAACGGCCCTGGCACACCCACAAAGGCAGGGAGGATCGCGGATGACAGGGACAGCCACCAGCTTTAGAAAGCTAACACCTGTTCTCAGTGACCAGAGCATCACACCCACCCCCACATAATACGACGCTTAGAGACTCAACAGCAAACAGGCTGCTCTCCCAGACACACACCGAAGTCTTTCTGCTCTTCTCAGTGGTCACTGAAGGCCAACTCTAGAGTCGAGATTATCTCTAACTAGGCTCCACTTTAATATTGCTCTCTTTTATTTTAAATATCTGGCTCTGAAAAAAGAACTGTCCTTTTGAACTTTGACCGCAGGGACTGGTCATCGGGGTAATGAAATAGCTATGAGAGACCATAATTACAGTTAAATGAATTCCACCCCATAACATGTGAGGCGTCTCCTGGGCTTTCTCACTTAATCACAAGGACAGTGCCTCAATGATGGGCCTCCAAGAGCATAATATTTGACAATGAGAAAACTTATATAGCAGCAATTCAAGCTGTATTTACTATACATCTGCACCAAACCCCAAGAGGTATTATGTTCAACATTCTCTGTGTGTTCTACAGAGAGCTTTTTGATGTGGAAAGCATCATTTATGCTGTCTTCAATTCTTCTCCAATGACCTTTTTTAGAGTAGTGGCAGTATAACTCTCTCACTACGGCAGTCTCCAACACCATACGAGGACAGGCCTCATAAAGCCAGCCTTTCACGTTAATCGATCACCTTATTATGGGAGTAAATCAAAGCAGTTAAGCCCGGGTTTCCTGGGAGTTGAAGGTCAAAGGAGGGAGCCAATTTTATTCTAACAAAAAGCTCTGTTAAAAAATCCTGTCAGACTTTTTTCCTTCCATCCACTTGCTTTAATAATATAATGTGTACGTGCTATAACCATGCATCTCAGATTTCCTGGGTCACTTTTCATCTAGCATGGAGAGGTACTGAGCTGTCACATCATATGACAGGCCAGGCTGCCCAATGCTTAAACCAGAAATATGATTATCCTGTGGGTTGCTGTGTATGTGTGCCAACATACACTTTCTGGAAAAGTAAACATGAGGCTTACACAACAAACCCTTGGAAATTAGTTTCAAAAGCCAGTTTCTACATTTCCCAAACAACCACCGAAGACCCATGAGATATAGCAATTACTGCTAGATCTACCTGGTAGTATCTACCTGGTAGAGTTTTTTTTGAGGATTAAATTTGTTCACAGATAGATCTTTGCTGGGGTCCTCTAGAAAGAAGATCCTGAAGCAAAGATTATGGTAACAGTAGTTTACGTTACAAGCTTAAGGTAGTGACAGTGAGGATCGATGGGGAATGAAGCCACGCAATGCAGTGTGAGGTCTCACCACACTGGCCACCACACAAGCAGCTGAGAAGACACAGTGCATTGCTCCGCAGGTGTCCTTCCAATGCACAGAACTCTAACGGTACGTCTGTGGAGGAGCTACAGAGTTGCTGTACCTCAAAGCAGCCTACAAAAGAGAGAAGGGAAGGGAATTCACCTGTTTAGCTCCTTTCTGCCTCTGAATTCCAATGGCCAATGTTCATTTTGGAAAGCTAAGTCCCTCATACTACCAGTAGCATCATCTGGTCCCTTGGCAAGCACTTTGGCAGCTAGATCCCATGCCTTGGCCAGGTGTCGAAATGGAAAGGTGGCTGGTACAAGCTGAATGTTGAAAGAGAAGGATGTGAGGGAGGGACTCTGGGAAGGCAAATAGATCTGTACTCCCCGTGCAGTGTGCAAAGCACTCGGAACAGAGCCTAGCACGGGATAAACACTGCGCAAGTGCTCACGGCTGCTTGTCCCTGCAGGTAAACCCTGGAGAGGTTAGAGTGGTGTTTCACGGAGAGAACAAGCTCTGAACAGAGAATCAGTTGTGCTGGTAGTAAAAGAATATAAGGAAAATGACTCTTGATGGGTTAAAAAAGAAATTTTAGATAAACTAAAGAGAAATAACATATTAATAGAAATCAGCAGCAGTTTAACTCCATGACAGGAGCAGGTCCAACACATCCCTTATGTGGAAATAAAAAAAACTACTCATAAAACCCCATCAGCACCGGCCCCTCCAACACAGAAGTGCGCTGCGGTGATACTCACAGAAGTCTGCATCTGAGAGCAAGGTGAGGAGGAAGAAAGTGGCAAGATGGCCAAGAGAAAGTAGGGGACGGCATGTAAATAAGAAATGAATTTGACTTCTTTCAAAGAATCACAAGAGAAAAGATACAAAGCTAAAAAGACAAAGGAAAAATTCTCCCCCAATTTTACTTTTTATTATAAGACCACTGGAAAATATTTGGGGCTGAATGTAGAGGATTCAAAGCTCTTTGGGGCATGAAGGAGGAGGGGGATGAAGTATTCAGCCACAGATCAATGCAGAGCTCTTAGAACAATGCCTAGCATATACTAATGGTATGGAAATACTTGCTACTGCTATTACTATTACAATTACCTTACCCTTCCTTTCCTTGATAATTTTTTTTTTACTAAACCAAAACCAAAAGCACATGTATTCAGTTTCATAGGATGTTAAAGAAACAAGTAAGTTTCATATGGTGATCAGTCAAGTAACATTCAACATATAGAAAAATTTGGCAATATCTATCAAAATAAGTGCATATTACACTATGACCTGGCAATTCTACTTCTAGGAATTTACCCAGTGGAAATGTCTTTTCACATATGAATGAAATAACCCATGCAGAAAGTTATTTATTGCAACCTTTTTGTAATAAATTTTTTAAAGAATATCTAAATGTTTAGTAGTAGGAAATTAGTTAAACAAATATATCCACAGAGTGAAATATTCTGCAGCCCCCAAAAGAATAAGGAACTACTTGACATATTTATAAGGAAAGAGTTCCAAGATATACAGTACTATAAAGTGAAAAACTCAAAACATAGAATAGCATGCATAGAATGCAATCATCTGTGAATAAAAGGTGAATAAATGTGTGCGTATGTTAATGCACATATACATATGTATTTGTACAAGATAACTCTGGAAGAATACATAAGAAACTATTAATACTGTCTTTGTCTACTAGGGAAAGGATCAGTTGGAAGAAAAGGCTGGAAGGAAGTTTTCTCTATGTCGTTTTCCTTATATATAGTACTTCTGAGTGTCTTTGAACCATGTGAATGTATTACTAATTTAAATAAAAAATAAAATGAAAGTGATTTAAATTTCTTATTTTTAAAGAATTGAAAGAGAATGTGCGTACAGCTGCCTCTCCTCTGGAGAGTTCTGAGTGGGACTGAGCAGCCCATGATTGCTCATGGAGATGAGTACTGTATGAGGCATCCGAGACGTGCCAAGAGTGGTGCCAGCAAAGAGGGAAGACATGCTTTACAAGATGGATAAAAACTTTATTGATCCAGAAATGGCTTCAGATCAATGTTCAAGTTGGGCGTAGGCCACCTCTAAGCACACCGGAGAAGACATTGGATCACATTATCTGAGGTGAAAATGGTTGATAACCATGGTCATAATCCATGGCAAAAGTCTATGAAACTCATAAAACAAGATACAACTAGTATTATTGCAAAATGGAAACAGTAATAGAGATTCCAAGTTTTTCTTAGACAAGCATCTTCATTCTGAGGCTGTCTTCCATGAACGGCGCAAGAATCACGAGTGAACATGGAAGTCCCAACTCAGCCCCTCGCTGACCGGGCCAGCCGCTTAGCTTCCTGCAGACCAGCTCTTCTCTTGGTTACGTTGAGCTGCTGGGAGCTCAGGTAAGAGCGCACTGGTAATTACCAAAGAATCAGTCGCAGAAGCACGGTATGTTCTTCTCGCAAAACAAACAGCAAATCCAACCTTCTCCCTACCATTGTCCCAAACTCTTTTAGAGAGTCAAGGGGCATATGTTATTTAATTAATTAAAGGGGTGTTGCGCAGAGACTTCAAAAGCAAAGTGTCTATCTTTGTCATGACATTGCCACAAACTCATTGGCCGATCCCAGCAAGTCACTCACTTTCCTGGATTTCAAATTCTTCATTTGTAAATTGAGGGACTCAGACTGCATGAAGTTTCTTCCCTTTCAAAATTTTAATTTTTAAGATATTTTTATTTATTCAGCAAAGCAGTATTTACAGAGGGCCTATGTACACAGCCCCATTGCTCTGTAAGTCTCAACTGAAAGTCACTCAGAATTCTAAGAGCATTTAATTAAAAGGAATCTTAAATATAAATATTTGAGTTTACCTTTTTTTAAAGTTTTTGAGATCTGAACACCATATAAATTAGATAACATTATCAGTGAAAAAATATCAACCACTCCATTACATGGAGAAATTAAACTTGTTTTTGGGATACATTTATTACTATTATTCTGTTCCTTTATAGCTCATGCTCATTCTAAATACCTTAAAAGATGTGCTCTGCCTTCATTTTGACAAACAGCCACTCTCCTTCCTGTTTCCAATTTGTCGGGTTGAAAAAGTTGTTTTTGTCTGTGCCTTGCTTTCTTATTTCATTAAGTTAAGCCCCACAAGTGACAGGAGAGGTCTGCTCTAGAGTCATTCATCTCTTGTGAGGACACAGTGCTTATGTGTGCACGAGAGAAGATGGGGTACAATGTGGTTATTAAGCATATCAAAAGTTACTGAGTGTTTTATGGCTTTTATCAGCTTTTTACCCATCCTGTTCCAGGAGATCGTCTGTGGCTTTAAATTCACAGCCTAAACAATGTCAACAGACAAATGAGAGATTTAAAAAAATACAATACATATAGTGTAAAAAATGGCAACATCCCAGTACAACAAGAGCACCTAGATATTAATAAGGAAAAGACAGAAAAAGGACATGAACAATTAACAAAATAGGAGATGCAAATGGTCAATAAATGTGTAGAAAGAAGCTGAATTTCACCAGAAGCAAGGAAATTGCATACTGAAAGTGAAATGAGATCCCATTTTTAAGATTTCAGATTGGCAAAATCGTTAAAACAGTGATTGAATTTAGTGCTGATAAAGGATGAGGGGAAAGAGGTGCCTCCATTTTGGTGGGAATGTGAATTGGGAATTTTTCTTGTAATATGTATTATATTAAAAGTAAAGCAACACAAACTTTGACCTACCTATATCATTTTTTCCCCAGTGTAACCTATATATATGTATATATAATATATATAAACCAGTACACAAATATATATGGATAAGTACATTAATTGCAGCATAATTTTTTAGCAGTAAAACAATACTATACATTGGCTAAAAAATACAGTAGTTTAAACAAAGAGTGTTATCATGAAATATTTTAGAGCCATTAAAAGAAAACATTATTTATTCTTGAAAATTGCTAAGGTAGTAGATTTAAGTGTTCTCACCATTAAACAATAATAAATATGTGATGTAATACCTATGTTAATTAGCTCAATTTAGCTATTCCACTATAGATATACATACACGTATTTCACAACATGTGGTACACAATAAATATACATAATTTTTATATGTAAATTAAAAAATAAAAAATTCACATATTAAAGAAAATACATATTGGCCAAGAAGACAATCCCTAATGATTTTTTAAGTGGAAAGAAAGTAAATTTGTGTTTGCTATAATCCAAGTTTTATAAAAGCAAAAACCAGCTAAAAATGTACATGTGCACATATGTTTTAATATACATACAGATTGTGTAGCATGAAGAGAAGTATTCAAAGATGCACTCTAGGCTGTTAATATCGTTACCTACTGAAAGTTGATGGGTCATGGCCATAAAGAACAGGGGTGCAGAGTGAGAGAGGATGGGGGAAGATTCTTAATTATTTTTCTTTCTATGTATTTACGTTGTAATTTTGGTTGCAGAAATCAGAGGCTTAAAATTTTTAAGGGGAATTTGACAGTAAAGTAGGAGAAAGCAAGAAGAATGTGGGGTTAAAATAGTCTATAGACAGAGGGAAGCACATGGTGGCCCTCACATTCGGATCAGCCAACACCCACATGCTAAACACGAAAGAACATCAAGCAGAGACTCTTGTCTAATTATATATGTGTACAGCACTTGTATAATATGTCCAAATGACCTCCAGAGTGTCTGCATCTTATACAATAAAAGACACAATTCCTTTCATGCTGAAAATTTCAAATGCAGACAGTCCCCAACTTCCAATGTTTCAACTTAACAATTTTCCAACTTTATCATGGTGGGAAAGTGACAGGCATTCAGTAGAAACTCTACTTTGAGCACTTATACAACCACTCTGTTTTTCAATTCAGTATAGTATTCAACAAGTTACATAAGATATTCAACACTTTATTGCAAAACAGGCTTTGTGTTAGATGATCTTGCCCAAATGTAGGCTACTGTAAGCGTTCTGAGCATGTTGGAGGTGGGCTAGGCTAAGCTATGATGTTCAGAAGGTTAAGTGTGTAAAATGTGCTTTCAATTTACATATTTTCAACTTATGATGGGTTTATCAGGCTGTAACCTCATCATAAGTTGAGGAGCATCTGTACTTCCAGATCTCTTTAGCTAGCCACGATCATCACTCCTCACTCTGTCTGCAGCTATACCTAAGGGCATTACATTTGTAAAGGACTTTGCAGTTATAAACTGCTTTCATCACAGTCCAGCTTCTGTGGGGGCAGAGGGGAGATAAGCTTTGTGCTTCCTCCCCTTTCATAAATTAAACTTAAACGTTTTATTTAACAACCCCAAAATGATAACTGAGTCACAGTGAAACATTGTCATTTTTCCCCCTTTATCTTCGGGGGCAGGAAACACAGCTTTGCTTTGCAAGCACCCAAGTACACTATGATTTTGACTACACAGGAAGCATGGCAAGGTAAATTAAAGAATAACTGTGCTAAAATCCACCAGGAAAGTCTGTTGGTTGGGTACATTCATATTAAAATCAGCCACAAATTCTTCATTAACAGGTAGCTGTAATCCACCCACCCGGCCAGCACGCACACACATATTACTCAAATAACTGCCTTAAATCTCTACTTCATTTTGTGCATGCAGACATGACCTCAAAAACTCTGCAACAAAGATGGGAAGCAATCCTTTCAAGTTAATATATTATTTCTGTGCAATTTCCACCATGAACAGAGCATATTAATGCATTCACTCACCATCTGTGTCCGTTGGTACCAGGGCCAGCTACCCCAGAGGACTAAGACACCCTCTTTTGTGATAGACATTTGGACAATAACAGGGACTCCCAAATGAACAATGTGAGGTCTATATTATGTGCAGATGGAAGACAGATAAATAGGCAAACAGTGCAGGTTCAGCAGTTTGCTTGGAATCCTCAGTCCTGGAGGATTAAGATAGGCACAGAAAAATATGTCAAAGCTGGTCTCCATTCTTATAAAACACTGCAAGTGAAGCTTAGAGGATATTTTTTATGTTAGCTTTTCATTTGTACCAACAAAGAAAATAGTCAGTTCATTTAACAAGTACCCTTTCTTGGGGAAAGCCCGGCTGCTTGTTCATTCGCAGTGCCCTTCAAGTATTCTATTTTGTTTTCTCTGTGGGCAGCTTCAGGTCAAAAGGAAACACTCATTGATGGAGAAAGGTATGAGGCATGAATGAGAGACTGGAAAACAAAATGGCTAGGCAGCCCTTCTCTTTCGGCATTCAAGAAACACAGGAGTGCCTACTTTAAAAACCAGGTTACGTGTAAATTTAAATAAGTTACTTTTGGGCACATTAATCATTTGTAAAAGAAAACTTGAGAATAGTCATCACATTTGTATAATAATTTTTGTTTTGAGATGGTTAACTTCTCCACTCTAAAGACAAACATTGTCATACTTAGTCACTCATCATTCTCACTGGGTTCGTAGAGAATTATATGCACATAATTGAGACCTGAGGAGCCTTGAACATGTTTCTGAGGCTGCATTGTTTATTCTTTGTTCAGTATATATGAGTCACTATTATATTACTTGGTTACAGCTCCAAGATCCTTCTGTTATCTGGTTACTATTCTATGAATTTCATATAATGTAAGTTATTATTTTAGTAAAACTTAAATGTGCACTTCACATGAATACTAAAGAAACTCCTTGAGGTTTTTCAGGTATCTGCATAGAATGCCATGGAGTTTATCTAGAGCATCTTCAATCCAGAGCAATTACCTCTTCTTCCCAAAACATATATCTAGTCTAAAGAGCTTAATTATTCATTTATTCATTACATATTTATTGAGTACTTATTATGTGCCAGGTCCTGTAAAATATACTGGGAACAAGTTGATAAATGACTCATTCCTTACTCTGGAGTACCTTATAGTCCAGGGAAAATAAAGGAATCATAGAAAATAAATTACAACACAATGTGATAGGAATCAAAATAGAGTAACATATAAAGTGCAACAAAAGTACCGAGAAATATGATTGGTCCCAATTCAGGGAAACTGGGAGCACTTCATAGGAATGGCAAAACTTGACCTGGGTCTTCAAGGATGTATGGAGGTTTGTCAGGTAATAGATGAGTGGATGAATGAATGAAGGGAGTGTTTGGCATGATAACTGAAGAGATAATCAACAACACAATCTGTGCTTCAGGCAGCCTTGGGAAGCCTTTTCAGACAAAGGGAACAGCTTTTGCAAATACAGTGATGGATGAACAAACACATCAAGCCTCTGGAATGTCAATACTCAGGTTACTTGATTAGAAGTTTTGTACAGAGGAAGATGTAAGGAAAAGAAGTAGAAAGTCAGGTTGAGATCACTGTGTAAAGTGTCAGTGTCAAGAAGTTTGTACTTTACCCTGGAAGGAATAGAAAGACAAGGTAGATTTTTAAGCAAGGGATAGCAAACATTCAAATGTACTTCTTGAGCACCTAGTACATGCCAGGCACTGTTCTAGATCCAGCAGTCACAGCTGTGAAGAAACAGACAGAAACTCCTGCTCTCATGGGGCTTATAATCTAATGGGGCATGACAGACAATAAGCAAAGTAAAGAAAACTACACAGTACATTGAAAGATGTTAAGTGCTAGGGAGAGAAATAAAACAGAAGAGAGTGAAGGGAAGTAATCATATTTGTGTTTTAAAACAATTCTTCTACATCATTAAAAGAGATTAGAGAGACATTGTAGATAGGGACACAAATTAGGATTCCATTAAAGCATTCGTGGTGGATATGATGAACCAAGGAACTGAAATTACA
This sequence comes from Avahi laniger, assembly GCA_963575035.1. Classification (NCBI taxonomy): domain Eukaryota; kingdom Metazoa; phylum Chordata; class Mammalia; order Primates; family Indriidae; genus Avahi; species Avahi laniger. Next base: position 27,438 of record CAUYSK010052477.1, read on the forward strand.
TAAGGGTAGTGAAGAGAAGGTAGATTTAAAGTATCAACAGGATTTCTTTGGGGGGGTGTTATAGATTACGCTGAAGAAGAAAATGATCAGTGAAGGTTATGCTGAGTTTTCTCATTAGAGTTTGAGTCATCATTAGGAAGGGAAGATAAAGAATTAAGTATTAGTTCTATTATTTCATCATAGTCATATGTTGCTTGATTTCTCTTAGACCCATAGAGGATGTTGTCTCTCTTCATTCTTTGAAATAAGAAAAAAGGATTAATACTAAATGGATTTAATTTTCTGAGATAGTTTGGTATAGGCAACAATATCAAGGCACTTGGGAAATGGTTTCTTGGCATCTGAATGGTCATCTAATGATTTGAGTGGGTCATCTTGGAAGAAAATGTTAGGAATATTTCAGTATCTTTTCCTAATTACTGGAAACTCTAAAGTTAGAGACAGAGGCCACCAGAAGACACATTCTCCCTCCTGTCTTACTTAGTTCCACAAGCCAAGAGAAGCACTGAAGTCTGGTGGTTAACAGTTTGGGCTTGGAAGCAGAGCTGCCTGGGTGCAAACTCTGATTCACCTGCCAGTACCTGGCTGATCTTGGGCAAGTCACTAATCTTCGCCTTCCTTCTCTAGAAATGGAGGTAATAATAATGTCTTCTTCGTAGGACTCTTGTGTAGTTTAAATTAGGTAATTCATATCATGTTCATGGCGCAGTGGCTTGTGATAAGTTTTCAGTGAACAGTAACTGATATTACACTTGTTAACATCCCTAAGAATCAGGGGTTTGATAGACACATTCTGGGATCCGGTGTCCATTATTTGGCTCAGATTTTCTTAGACTAGGACATGACTATGGTGCCTTCAGATGCATCCCACTCCAATAACGGAAGTGCTGGTTTTCCCTTTGGTGACTCTCCATGCTCTGGACCACCTGTGTCATCTGGCATCAGGGCCTGTTGCTGTGGTCCTGGCTGCTGCACCGACAAAAACTCCATCCTTGTGTGGGCGAGCTGTGGAGACAGATGGTTCCGCGGTACAGGGTAGGAGCTGTCAGTCAGGAAAGGGAGGGCCGCACACGAGGCTGAAGTGTGGAGTGTGGATCAAGAGCATTTATTAAGTGAGTCCAATAACAGAAGTTCAAATGGAGCAACTCCGTATCTACTGACTTTCAGGGAATTTCTGGACCTAACTGAAAGATTGCTGAATTTTCTTTTTTTAACAAAAAAAAAAAAAAAAAAGAAAAGAAATCCAAGGGAAATGAGCAACCAGATAGGGACTACCCTGTTCATTGTACCCCTTTTCTAGCCATTATTCACTTTGGATAGAACACTGATCATTGAAGAAATGTTTCTAATGTAAAAATCTTCTTGGTGTTGGTGCCAAGATGACTGTGTTTCTACCAAGGTAGAAGGGGCACAGCCACTGTCCCGAGGTGAAAGCAGATTCCAGAAAGGAGCCACTGAGTTGCAGAAGGCAGAGTCCCCTTGTAGGTGAGTCACAGCAGTTCTCAGAGAGAATTCTGGAAACTGTAACTGACTCAGACAGCAGTAATTTATTCTCAAGGGGCAGGAGAAGTTTATAGTGATGGAAATAACAAGCTTTTTTATTTCTTCTATATCAGAAGAGGTCTTTATTCCAAGTTTCTTTTTATTTTGACTATATATTTTTCACTTTCCTGAATTTCTGTATTTGCTCTAGGGATAAGGAAAAGAGAAAATTCAGGGAAAGCTAAAGGCGTGTTCTTAAGTGAGAATATAGAACTTCATCTGAGAAATCGTCATTTTTGTTGCTGGGTCATCTTCTTGCAGCAGAATAAATGAAGGAAACTCATCCCTAGCCTTAGGGAAACAAAAAGCACTTTCCTCCAAATATCTTCTTTGTTCAGGTAGGGTCTCTGCCACCTACTGTTTGTGTAGCTCTTGATCTAAAGAAAGACTTTTCCAGAGTACGGTGGTTTTCCAGAGAGCATGAGAAGGATCTTGGGTAGAATCCAATTATCAAATAATCTCAGTGTTGTCCTGAGGCTGGGCTTCTATTTTATCCCCATCTGAGTACTTTACTCTCCCTACTTTGATCTTTTTAAAAAAAATCCTCTTCTTTTTCGCACAGTTGTTGCTCACCGTGTGTATATGTTTGCTTACATACATGTGCACACTTGTGCACACACAAACAGAGGGGGAGACAGAAACAGAAAGAAATACATTGGGTACACACATGGCCACATGAACTAATATGTACTTTGACCCTTTGCGAAGACCAGAAAAACAATCACCAAACCTGTCCAGGTGAAGTCTGAAGCTCTGTACCTTCACGCCATGTTGCAGATAAAGGTAGGTATGAGAATAGGTAGATCCAGAGGTATCCACATGAGTTTAAGGACTCCTTTCCTCCACCTTGAAATGTATTGCTGGCAAAATCCTAGAATATAATCCCTCAGCATTTAGAATTATTTTCTTCCCCCATGAGAGATAAGAGAGAGATCGGACACATATGGCACGGATCCCCAAGAGCAAGACAAGAAAAGAAAAGAGGCAAATTTGGGGCAATGGAAACTGGCAAGGAAGAGGGAAAGGAAGGAGGCCAGCACTTTATTGATCTTGGGACTCCCTGCAGCACTCTCCAAATCAATAGAACAAATTGAGGCCTCAGCAATTCCATTTCTTGTGTTTATAAATGTGCAGACCCTAGGGCGAAATTTGGGGGATATTATCGGTTTAGATTCAACGGAAGAGACAAAATAAAATATAACACAATCGAATGCTGGCAAAAGTACCAACAAGAAGTCTCCCTGAGACATGAGGATAAACTGACCTAAGAAGACCTCTGCTCCTGGCTGCAAGGCCCCCATCCGGCCCCTTTCCCGCTTTGTAAATTACCTGATGGGTGAAGACTTCACCAATTCTGGGAAACTCCGAAAGACTCCTGAACTCTACCCCTTGAAAATCCTCAGACTTCAGTTGTTTCAAGGTGACAGAAAACAGTGCTACTGAGTGCTTATTAGGTTTGAGCATCCCTTCTAAGGAATTAAGTCCAAATTCTGTACCAATCATCTTAAAACAGTACATTGCTAATATGAGAAAATTATAGCCAGATTCCCCATTTTCTGTACCTCAGTGGCTATCCAGTTTCACAGCACTTCAAGACTTTTTAAAAGGTAGAGAGCAGCATGTCATTTGTTCCTGAGATAACCTTTACAAGTCAATCTCTCACACAGCCTCTCCCTCGCTGGTAGACAGATGCATCATGGAGAATTTGGCAAGGTTCAATCGACAACTGAAGTAATGCAGGAATGACACCAGTGTGAATACTGCTGGCTTAGATATTTCCTGTTTTTCGGAAGGAACAAGTACCCACTATTCCTGTCATTTTAAAGGAAAGAAACAAGGACCATTATTTCCTTGGCTTAATATTAATATTAAATGGCTGCCCACAGAATCTTGTCAATGAAAATCTGTGTTTAAAGCCATAATATATTCTGGAATGCTTGGCCCAGAGTTTTCTTAAGAAACAGCTCTTAAAATAATGGAGTTCGTGATAACATTTCTGAATATCCTCCAGTCTTAGGATTGGGGGTCTGGGGCGGGGGTGGGAGGGAGCCCAGTGGATTCCCTGCCATGGCTTTAATGTGGCTATGGACAAATTAATAAATTCATGGAGCTCCCGTTCCACACCTGCACCATTCTCGTGGACTGGATAGGGCTCACAGACAGATCACTGTCGAATGGACGTCAGGAAGGAAGAGTGCGTGTTATTGTAAGTGCTCAGCCTGCTGGGCCTGGGCCTCAGTCACATGCCAATGGGATTTTAATAGTTTTCAAAGTCAAAAGGGTGGTGTTTTCTGTGAGGGATTTTTACTTTCCTTGTGGTTAGAAAATCAGCCCACTGGATAGTCAAAGAAAGTTAAATTTTCCAAAGAAGGATGTCATTTAACATTAGGTTATCACTTTAAAATTGACACAAAGTTGTGATTTTATTTTTGTTTGCTTTTTTTCTTTTAGAAGATAACTTTTCTCAGAGATAGATAGCTAAAAATGTCCGAGTCGGCAATGAGGTTCTCTTGGGTCTTTGTGTTTCAAACATGGCTGGGGTGGAATACATAAATAAACAACAACAAAATCTGCTTATTGTAACTGGGTGGGCAAAAAGGATGGTGGAAGACTGATTGATAGTGGACAATGAACACAGTGATCTAGGATGGACCTCAGAGCCTGTTCCCCAAACCGTGGTCTGCAGACCACTGGTGTGGGCATTACTTGTTGGAAATGCAGAGTCTCAGGCCCCTCCTCAGACCTAGTGAGCCTGAATCTGTGTTTTAGCAAGATCCATGGATGTTTTGTTTGCATATTCAATTTTTGAGAATTTAATTCTACCGTTAATGTTGTCTGCAAGAAAAACAAAAATTTTCACATGGTATATAAATTGAAGTCATTTACTACCCCAAAATATCTAATGGGATATTTGGGTTGGGGAAGGATGTGGGGGCAGGGGGAGAGAGAGAGAGAGAGAGAGAATGCACATTCCTATGTTAACTTATGACAACAGCAGTCAGGTAGCAGAGCACATTTTGCAAGAGAGTCAACTTCCTCTTGTTCTAACTTTGGGTAAATCTGTGCAGTAATTGTTGGTAGCTGATAGAGTTATAGGCATACAGTTGACAAAGACATTTACTTCTTTATTTAACAGCTAAAAATAGAGAACCTGCGATTCTCTCTAAATTAGCATAAAAATCAAAGTCACCTAAAGACTCTGGAGATGATCAGTAAATGACGCAGAGGTAGAAAAATAAAGGAACAATAAAATAATTACCCAAGATTACAAAGCTAATAGTGGAAGAGCTGGGGTTCCAAATTAGTTTATGCTGACTCTACAGCCTCTCCTAACCATGTTATGGTGCTAAGTGTGGTTATTATAAAAAATAAGTTAAATATTTGGTAAAATATATATGATTATTACAATGCTCTGATTTATTCTAAACCAAATGGTTCTTTTGTCTGTATATAATCTTAAAGGAACTCTTCATATATTGTTAAATACAGATATATGAACTAGGGAGGCTACAAATGACAGTTTCAGTAAAAATTCCAGCACTGACAATCAGCAGAATGGATAGGTGACATCCATTATAGCTTCAGCCCCAATCAGGCTTGTTTGCAGTTGGGTGTGCCACCCTTGCTTACAAAACTGCGCTCTCCAACATAATTTCCAAGGATCATTACAGTTCACCACATCAATATTACTCCTTTAATCAAAAATGGTCAGAGGACTTACCTTGAGGAAACGGGAGGTGAAACACTAGAGACTACTGTCTTATGAAGCCCACAAGGGATATGTATTGGCCCAAGAAATAGTTAATGATTTAAAGGTACTGAAAAGATTTGTGATGTGTGTGTCAGTGTGATACACTGGAAGCTTGAATGAATTCTAAACTTTTGGCATGATACCATAAATGACCAGTGAACGTAGCTCTGGGCTTTCTACTTTCACTTCAATCAGGAAAGCTGAGCTTTTATCTGGCTAATTTATTGGGATTCCATGTAAAATTTATTGTTGTTGTTCAAATAGGTCTACTGCTTTAAAAAAAGCTTGAGAACTGTAGTGTTGTAGATCAAACTCCTCATTTCATGGATGAGGAAACTGAGAAAAATTCAGAACCCATGACTACTTCATGCATGCTATATGCCAGGCACAGTGCCAGAGATCTTCACAGGATGTCTCTTTTCTTTGTCTATACACTAAAGAAACTAAATCTGGAAGAAATTAATTAACTTGCCTAGTTTACTCAAGTAGTTAAGAACAGACTGAAGGATAGAGGCCAGGATTATTAACCACCAAATTCTAAGCTTTTCCAAAGAATATCTTATTGCTGACATAAAAAAAAAAAAACAAACCTAGGTTTTTCCATTCTAGTCCCAGGTTGGACGATTTGAATCTGTTTTCATATTCTACTTCTCTACATAAAGATTACAATATTAATTGACAATCCATAGGGCATACACGCTAAACTATTCTTCCAATATTAAATACAGATGACATACAGAGTCATGTTTGTCTATTTTTCCCCCTCTGGCCAAGAACACCGATTGGCAGGATGATTAGTTGAAATTCAAGCTGCCATCTTGACTCTGGAATTTTATTTTAGTCCAAATATGTAGAGATATATTATAGGGTAAGAAATTTCTATTATTTAAGCAGATCCTACTTCATAATAAAATGGATGATAAAAAGTATTTTATCTCTTTTAAATGGTTAAAATGTGAAATGCTAACAAAGCTTCTTTGCTCAATTACCTCACATGTGGGAAATAAATCAAAACATCTTGTGAATAAACTTTAAATATAGTCAAACTTGACCCATAAACTTGATGTTACAATGGATTCATTTTCTTCACACTGTATGTTCTCATGATTTTTTTCTTTCCCACTTAAACAGACAGAGGATCAAGGTAAGAAGATAGGGTAGAGGGAGAAAGCATACGTGGCCACCACTTGAAGTGACAATTAATTCTGAGATACAGGTTAGTGAGGAAGCGTGATCCACTCAATCTCATAGACCGAATATGATCAAATTAATTATAACCTAGTAAATTCCTGGTACATGTTTCTTCCTTTAGTGGTGTCTTGCAGTTTAAAGGGGTAGGATGTTAAGAAAGGGAGAAATAGAAAGAAGCTGGAGAGAGTTCTGTAGTAGATAAAATATGTAAAAAATGGATTTTTACATTTAGGATTCCTTTCCTTTCAAGTTGCAGAAGATTGAGTACTGTGGGCCCCTAAAAATGTCTGATTGACTGACTAATTTTTAACTGCTCAATCTACCTGATTTTGCCACAGAGTTAGACATGTATCTGTGAGCTAATAGACTTTATATTCTACCCTGGGGAGAAAAGAGGAAAACACATATAGAGGAAGGATAATGACAACCAATCGATGAGATCTGGGGAAGTAAGCATCTTCCTTTCCTAAAAAAAAATCCCATGCTCAGCAGCTAAACTTCAATTTGGCTCTTGCTCTACGATGACAATGACAGAGCATGCTTCAATTCATAGACGCTTCCAGTGGCAGCAATAATTGCTATTTCAAAGAAAAAAATAGGGAATTATAAAGAGAAAGTTTTTTCCTTTGATATATTTCTTATTCACATTTTCAGTAGGAGAAAACTATAATACAAATAGTTAGATGAGGTAGGAATACATGTTAGTGTAATAGATATCAAAATTGTCAATTCATTGAAATTTTATAAACTTGCCAATATTTGCTAGTGGGCTCTATTGTCTCAAAGGTCTGGTATTTCCTGATAGAGAAATAGTCTCTTATAGGACTTTCATTCACCCTTCATCCATTGGGGAAATAGGAAAACATGAAGTATTGCAGTAGAAACCAATATTTAAGGACATATAATCCAATTTCCTCATTATCACAGACAGAATAACTGAAGCCCAGAGAAGTTAAGTAACTGCCCTGAGGCCCAGACAATAGTCTTCACACTTCTCCGGTTTACTTGTCTATCTTTGCCCTGTTTTATGCTGTTATTACACAAGTCATTTATAAAAATTAGAGTTGGAGAAAGTATTAAAGATTTTCTATTTTATCATTTCTCCTTTGGAGGGAGTAGCTATCTAGCTTTGCTTGAATACCTCTAGTGACAATAAACTCACTATCAAAATATTCCCAGAAAGTTTTTACTAATGTATTAAGTAATTCCCAAGAAATTTCTAACTTTAGATATAAGAGCATCACAAAAAGTAATCAGGTGAACCTATGGCCCAATGATTTTTAACCTTTTGATTAAAGGATTAAAAAACAGATTAAAAACAAAAGCGGTAAATATTGTGATTAATATAATATTGGAAAACCTAGTTAAATAGCTCAAGTTTCATACTACATTAAAGGGACTCTTCCCAACATGAAAGATGATTTGCTTCCCTAAAAAATGACTTGGGCACTAGGGAAAAAATGGCTAAATTAATAGGAATATTTAATTTCCCAAATTTTTCTTATTTCTATTCAATATTACTAGTTCGTTTCTCTCTTAAATGGACTTTGGAAAGAGCAAATGCGTTGGCAATAGATCAATATCTAATTTTTCAAAGTTAAGTTTTTTTAAGGAAACTTGGGTTCTTTTAGGGAAAAAAAGCATAATGTTATATAATGAAAAATACTGCTACTATCCTGGCAAATTTTCTATGTGAAATTTCAACAGAATCCATCAATTATAGTAAATGACCAATAAAAATGTTCAATCAAAAACTCATTTTAAGATACATTGTTAATGAACTGTAGCTAATGATGCTTAATCAAAACCCGACATGATCGCATGGGAGAAAAGTTCCACAGGACCTTAGGAGCACTATTGTTCTGAACAAAAGATAACAATAAAACTGTATAATTAATAGCCTACAGTCATGCGGCACTCTCTGGGGAAACTCCAATTTCATAACAAACTCCATTGTTTTTGAAAACACAGGAATCGTGCTCCCTAAAATCACTAACGCCATCAGCAAGACGGCATCATTTTTCAGACTGTTTTTATTTGACATGGAGCTTTTCATTGTTCCGCACTAAAGTATAACTAAGATGCAAAATCAGTGAATGACGCTGCTGACCACAAAGATGGAGAAAAAATTCTGCCTATTTTAAAACTTCATAACCTAGAAATGACATACTATTTAAAAAAAATATTCCAATAGGATATCTGTATTACATAAGTCTATATGGAACATTTCTCTTTTCCTGGGGTGACAGTGTAATAGCAATAGATAACATAGAGCACTTCAAGACCTTGAGATACAGAACCCTCAAGGTTCAAATGAAAATATTGATGAAAAAATTTAAAATGAGAAACATCATAGATTGTGAAAGCCGCTTTCTTAAATCGAACATTTACCTCATCGTCTGTGTTAAACTCAGTATGCCAATTTAGATAGTTGTCAACTTTCAGGGTTCAGTATGTCTATTATTAGTAACAATAATTTGCAGTTTATATATATGCAGCCCATGTATGGACTTCAAAAAATATAACCCAATAGCAATTTTCTGGATAGGAAAATGAATAATTAAGATGCGCTTACCAAGAACACACTGGGAGGTACGAGGTCTATTTATGAAGGATATCAATCAGAAATCAATGTTGTAGTATTTTACTGCTAAAAATCTGGGCTAAGGCCACTGGCTCAGATGCTGATATGCAGTTTAGTTTATTTTTCATAAATACGTACATTGCATATATCAGAACTATCTCTAAGCATGCAAACTAAAATGAATTAATGTTCCCTATTTCAACTATATATAAACTGAACTAAGGACAGGGTCATGCCAATGTATATTTTCAAGCCAATCAGTTTATTCAGGGTCCTGTGGAAGTTAACATACAAGAACTCTTCCTCTAACTCAGATGGCCTCTTGACTCAGCTGAGAGAAAAATTATGGCTGAGAAATGGAGAAATTTTTTAAATTTCCCATTAACGCTTATAAGTAATATGGTTGAGATTCAATATAGTTAGGCAGATAGAATCCAGACATATACCATGATCAGAACTACAGAAGAGGGAAGAGTGACAAGGCAAAGGCCCAGAAAGACAAGCTGAGCACACAAAATCTTACTGACAAATGGCACCTTTTAATGAGCATTTCTTTACTTTCAAGCAGTTCTACCTAGGAAAGGCCATTTCTAACATATCCACAAGGAAATGGATAGTAGCCCCTATAAGGGCCTTGTCTTAGTTTTTTGTTGCTACAACAAAATACCTGAGACTGGGCAACTTATAAAGAACAGAAATTTATTTTCTCACAGTTCTGGAGGCTGGGAGTTCAAAATCAAGGAACTGGTAGGTTCGGTTGTCTGGTGAGAGATGCTCTCTGTTTCCAAGATGGCGCCTGTGCTGCACCATCTAGAGGGAAGAAACTCTGTGTGCTCACGTGGTAGAAGGCACAGGGCAAGAGGACCAAACTCCCCCCATCAAGCCCCTTTATGGGGGCACCTAGTCCTCTTCAGGAGGGAGAAGCCCTCTTGGCTTCACATCTTAAAGACCCCACCTTTTAATAGTATCACATTGGCAACACCTGAATTTTGGAGGGGACACATCGAAACCACCATAGGCCCTGTATCTCCTTCAGACATCTTCTAAAAGTAAAGTAGGCTCAAGTACTAATTGATCCCCTTTGGACTATAGGGTGAATCAGGGTCCAATTAAGAAACAGAAGCCACACCAGTAATGTAAATTTATAGAGGATTATTAAATTGGCAAACTAGGAACAATTACTAAAAAAGGCAAAGAGAGCCTTAAAGATTATAGCGAGAACAGATGTAAGGAATAACCATCATCTCTAGAAATGAGAAAGAATACTCAAGGGAGGAATAAAATTAGAGGAGTCATTTCTAAGAAGTCCCTATACCACCCCCACCAAGACTGAGATTTACACCTTGTTGGAGAGGATGTGGCCATGTCCACTGGATGACATTGAAGCTCACTGAGATCGGCAAGCAGGAAACAACCTATTGGGGTTCCAGGGAAACTTGCTGGGGTTGGGGGCTACTGCTGGGTCTCCCTCATTGCACTGTCAAGGAAGCTGCACTGGAGTGCTGGTGGAAGACACTGAAAAGCCACCTGCTGGGGTGCTGGTAAAACACACTGGGAAGATGCTGGCGAGAGTGCCAGTAAGAGTCCCCGGAGAATGTGCGCTACTTGGTCTCCCACAGGAAGGTGCCTGCTGGCTACTGCATCACCGAAGCTGGAGGAAAAGCAACAGAACATGGAGCTCATACAGAGTTCCTCCAGCATCCTGTACTGATAAAGTTTAACATGGAGATAGCTCCAAATGAGACATTTTGATGAGTCTAGATTCGGTATCAAAATGAAGTACAAGGGAGGGTAGTTTTGTTCTGAGAAGGTAACAGATTGATAACTGGCACATAACAGGTATTGGATCTAGGAAACAAAATTCCAGATCTGGTCTCTTGAATCATCTCTTTCCTAATCCTCAAGTTAGCAGAGTTATCTCTATTGGATGCAGGAGTCAAAGATGGTCAAACTTTATGGAGTAAAAGCATGGGGTGGAGTCTAGAGAACAAAAGGTACAGTATAAATCTTGAAACAATAGAGACATGAGTTTTTACGTATGACTTCAGTGATAGAGAAGCAACTCTAGAATGGAGATACTAGGTCTCAAGTCTAGGACAAGGGCTGGTACTTACAGGGAAAGAGCGTCTGCAAGAAAAGGAAGTACAAATAACTCTTATAAACATGTGGAAAGATATCCAATCTCACTTATAATAAAAAAATGCAAATTATAAAAAAAGGCATGCCTGTGCCCTAGGTACCTTGCTTGTATCACCCTACAGCCAGCGCTGTTGGGTCTATAACTATAGGGCTCACAATTTGCACTGTCTCCTAGGGCCTTAACACTGTGTTGTGGATTCCACTAGTTGCCTTTAATTGCTAAATAACCACCTACGAATTGCGATGCAAAGACCATAAGTATATGAAAATACGTGGAAGTTTTGCCGCAGTTCTCAATTTCAATAACATTGAAATAGATGACCAAGCAATAATTTTGAAAGTAAATCGGACATTAGGTGTCAAAATAAGAGAGGTATATTATCAATGCTGGTATAGTACTCAAGTGTGTAAATTAATTAATTGGGAAGTGTTAAGCAATGATATTGGACTCCAACACCTAAAGACTACTTGAAATGAAGAGGGTCATTGGTGTCAGATTGACAGACTTTCAATGTTTCAGTTTCGGTTCATAGGTTTGCAATCTCATGGGTTATCAGGTGTAATCCCGACCGATGAAAGCTGATAGTCTACAAAATCAGCCTAAATCAGGCTTCACTTCAAATTCCACAAGCAAGGAGACGTCAAAGGGGACAGACATGGAGTATCAGTCCCCACCTGAGCTGTTCGTACAGACTTAAAGACCCACATTCCTCTTCCCCTCCTCAGCCCAGGCTTATCTTCTAGAACATTACTCCAGAGCTTCGGAGCATTATTATAGCCTAATAATGCTAACCCAGGATTGAGGGGAGGTACTGCTGAGAGAAAAGGGGAAGGCTACGAGTCTTGAGTCAACATAAATACCTGTGAGCAGTTTGAGGAACTTCTCAAATGGTGGAAATTTACCCAAGAAAAATCAGAACTTGCTATGAGAGAGGTGGATCTGATAACAGAGGAGAAAAGGTGGCAAATGAAGGCATTCTTGACGGTAGGGCTTCAAAACCTTCAAGGTTTTTAATATAAGATGCCCGGGGTTCTTGCCAACATGCAGATTCTTCTTGGGTAGATCTGTGGATCAGCCTGAAATTCTGTATTTCTAACCACATTTTAAAAAGCAAGGCTCTAGAGGGCATTACTCCTCAACCAGAGGGGATATTGGACCCCCCAGGAGACACTGGAGATGTCTGGTTGTCACAACTGGGTAAGTGCTACTGGCATCCTGTGAGCAGAGGCCAGGGGTGCTGCTGAACAGCCTGCAATGCACAGGACAGCCCGCACGACAAAGGATTATCTGGCCCATATTGTCGATAGTGCTGCCATTGAGAAAATTTACTAGAAAGAATGCCTCCTGAAGAGTTCAGCTTTTGAGTGCTTTTTCTTTAGAACTGAGTGGGGATATGGTAGATGTTGTATATAAAGGAGAACTGCACATACTCTTCCTAAGTCTCTGCCATGTCCTTTAATTCTCAAAGCCGTTCGGTAGACTTATATGTTTCCGTACAACTTTGTTTAGCGGTGTGCTAGAGGTTCCAGAAAAAGAGACATAAAGGACATGAGGACGTTTCGCAGGTAGAAAACATCAGCTCAGAGAACCCAACATAATAAAACTGCCAACGGTAACAGTGAGCAGTGCTAAAAACAAGACTTTACAAAGCAAAGGGTAAAGTTCCTAGCCAAGAGAGAGGCAGCCCTCAGCAGAAAGGAAAGTGTCAGGGCTGAGCATGACATTCAAAGGACAGTCCAGGAATTTCTGTTCCAAATCTCACATTCTTAAAAAAAGAGCCCCTAGCCCCTGAACTCATGGGCTATAATTGCTACCCTCTCAGAAGCTTAAATTATCCCAAAGATGGGGTAGCCCCTCCCCTTCAAAAGTGGCACCTGGGCAAATAAAAGCCACCCCAAGAAATTAGTCCCTGCCAGTCCAGCCTGCATTCCCCAGTTCCAGAACTTGTTCCTGAGTTCTTGTTTACCCGGGACTCCATGGTCTCAGATTGGTCCATTTCGCCCTGGCTGTATCTTGTTCCTGCTTTTCAGATAACCTACCTTTGGCCACATTTCCTTGACCTGCATCACATTTGGACCTTTAACGCCTTCTGGTTGACTCCATCCTGCCCACCAAGGCAGTACCTCACCCACTGCACTAAAGAAAAGCAGCTTCTGGAAGAAAGTAGGTGTACAGAAATTTGAAAGGCAGACCTCAGAGATGTTTCAGGTTCGATTCCACATTGCTACCATGAAACAAATATCACAATAAAGTGAGTCACACAATTTTTTTGTTTTTCAGTGCACATAAAATTTATGTTTACAGTATACCGTAATCTATTAAGTATGTGATAGCATTGTGTCTATAAGAGCAATGTACATACCTTAATTTAAGAGTACCTTGGGCCGGGCGCGGTGGCTCATGCCTGTAATCCTAGCACTCTGGGAGGCCGAGAGTGGATTGTTTGAGCTCAGGAGTTTGAGACCAGCCTGAGCAAGAGCAAGACACCGTCTCTACTAAAAATAGAAAGAAATTAGCTGGACAACTAAAAATATAGATAGAAAAAATTAACCAGGCATGGCGGTGCATGCCTGTAGTCCCAGCTATTCAGGAGGCTGAGGCAGGAGGATTGCTTTAGCCCAGGAGTTTGAGGTTGCTGTGAGCTAGGCTGACACCATGGCACTCACTCTAGCCTGGGCAACACAGTGAGACTCTGTCTTGAAAAAAAAAAAAAAGAATACCTTGTTGCTGAAAATTGCTGACACAGAGACACAAAGCGAGCACACACTGTTGGAAAAGTGGCGCCAATAGACTTGCTGGATGCAGGGTTGCCACAACCTTCAATTTGTGAAAAAACAAAACATCTGTGAGGCCAGTAAAGCAAAGCGCAATAAAACGAGGTATGCCTGCAAACCCATACTTTTCTTATTCCTTTCTTATGTCAAAAATGATATGGATCTTTTCGACCTTCCTTACGTGTATCCAATTCGCAGTATTTACAAAAATGAGAGGGGAAACAACATGTATGATATATGGTGCTGGGATCCTGCCTCCAAACTTCTGTAATTGGCGATCCCTCTGCCTAAAATACCCTCTCCCCAGCTCTCATTTCCTTGTTATAATTGCTCAGGCTTTAAAATTATATAGACCTGGTGTCAAGGCAAGATGGGTTATGTTAGGAAAGTAGCTGATCATTCTAAGCCTAATCTATCAACTGATACCAGTAGTCTCTGCCTCATAGTGTTGTTGAGAAGATGACAAAAGTAATGAATGTAAATGCTTAACATTGTTCAAGGAATTTAGGAGGAACTGCTGAAATGAATGAAGGAGAGAATGGCCAAATAAATTGGCTATACTTGACAGCATTTGCCACGGAGTCTTTAGTTATAGCATGAACAATAAAAATGATAGCTAGCTATGTAGCGAGCACTGTTCTTGACACTTTCACCTCACAACAAAGCCAAGAGGTAAGTGCTATTAGCATCTTTTTACTGATGAGAAAACCAAGGCACAAAGAAGATAAATGTCTTTCCCAAGGTCAAATAATTAGTAAATGGTGTTGATAATTACTAACATGTACTCAAGTGCCTTTAATGTGCTAAACTCTGTGCTGGGAACTGGGGATTCCTCTACCCTCCTAGAGCTTACAGTCAGCCTGCGGGATAGAGCACAGACACTCTGGTATGTCACTTTATGTCCTCCAATTCAGTTTTTCAAACAGCAAGCTATGACCAATTTAACATATAGCAAGAAAGGAAAAAAACAGAAGGGAAAGCATTAGGGAGACTGGCACACAGCCATTTTATAAAATATAAAATCTTTGTTTCAGTTTGTGTGTGTGTGCACACATGTGTGCATATAATACAGCTCATGTAGAATATAAAAGGTGTAAAATGTGCTAAGTGTGGGTCACAGTCAAAAAAGTGTGAGAGATACTGCCTTGACAAATTGCACAGTCTCTACTTTATCCTCCCTGAGGTACCCGGGGCAATACTCCTCATGCAAGTTGTGCTTTATTTGTCCAACAAATAGCCTTTTATGCTGAAAAACACACATTTTAGGGAAAAACATTGTGAAACATCTCACATTTTACAAATGGTTTGCTCCAGTTCCAATATTCAAGGAGTCATCTAAAGCTATGGTTCCCAAAATCCGGGCCATGGATGAGTACAGGTCCATGGCCTGTTAGGAACTGGGCCACACAGCAGGAGGTGAGCAGCAGGGAGAACAAGCAAAGCTTCATCTGTATTTACAGCCGCTCCCCATCACCTGCATCACTGCATAAGCTCCGCCTCCTGTTGGATCAGCAGCGGCATTAGATTCTCATAGGAGCCCGAACCCTACTGTAAATTACACACGCGTGGGATCTAGGTTGCACACTCCTTATGAGAATCTAACGCTTGATTATCTGAGGTGGAGCTGAGGCAGTGATGCTAGCACTGGGGAGTGGCTGCAAATACAGATTATCCTTAGCAGAGAGGTTTGACTATACAATAAATGTAACGCCCTTGAATCATCCCAAAACCATCCCTCTCAGTCCCCCCACCCCATCAGTCCATGGAAAATTGTCTTCCATGAAACCAGTCCCTGGTGTCAAAAAGTTGGGGACCACTGATCTAAAGGATATATTGCTGAGCAGCTTAGAAAGACACATTGCCACCTTCTAGAAACTTGCCCTCTAAAACAGATATTCATACAGATAGACGCTAGAATGTTTGGAGGCTCCCAGAGGACCATAACAGACAAGAAGCGGCCTCCTTCCTGGCCTGTGTTCCACTCTCCAAGCCTGCTGGGCTCAGTCTGACTTCACTCTGAGCATGAACATGCACATGTCTTCAATAGATTCTGTGTTCTGTAACAAAAAATGCAGGAAAAAAACAACATAGTTTGAAGTGCTGTAGCTTTCAACATGAAGCACATTTTTCATAGATAGACACAGATTTCATCCATAACTCATGGTGAAGCCAGACCTTTTTGTTATCACTGCAGCCACTGTTATATTCTGTAGCAGATTCTCTCCCTTTTATCTTTGCTGGCATTAGTGTTCAGGAACAGAATGTAAGGTTGTCTCTCATTTGTCCTAATTGTTTTTTTGTAGACCTAATTAGATTCACTGTCAGGGCTACTCTTTTCCTGCATTGCCATTTTTCCTCCCAAGGCTTTTATAGTCTATTATTTACCCACAGTAACCAAGGGTGATGGTTATTTTCAATTCTAGGACTCATCACTCCTGCTCCTCCATTTTTTAACCATTACTTTTTATTCTTTCTGTACCCTGCAGCATCTTATGAAATATAAAATATAATGAAACATTCAAACATTTGACATTCTCCTTATGGGTTTTCAGAGAAGCAAAAGTGTGCACTTGCTTTAGCTTTCATTCCATTAGTTACCTCAGCACTCTGACAACGTTCTCAGAATAGCAAAACAGATCCACCTGCACTTGGTGGTTAGCAGGGGCAACTCATTCCTGTCATTGCCATCGTCTTCATTTCTTCTTCTTCATCGTCATCATCACCATCATCATCATCATCTTACTTCCGCTCCTACAGTTGATTGTACAAAAGCCAGAGTAGTGATACCAACAGCCATTCCTTCTGAACTGTGCCTCATTCACTCCCGAACTGCCCTGTTCCAAGTCAGCCTTAGAGGGAGGGGGAGAGACACAGATCAGACTTGGAAGTCGGGAGGTGTGCAGCAGCAGCAGCAGCTCGATGAGGGCAGTGAGCTCCCAGGGGCATGTGATGCCTTTGTCTTCTCTCTCCTAATTCCCTGCTAGAACTTACAGAATTTTTCCAGAAATTAATAACTTCACAGTAAAATTAATGTGCAAGCAGATGATATTCAGCAAATTTAAAAATAACTAAGGCAAAAATTAAAACTGAAAGTTCCTCAATGGATATTCTTGCAATGAGCCCATGAACATTTGTCCCCCTCTCCAAAGTCAGCCTGGGTCCTTCTCAAACCATAAATGCCTAGAAAGTCAAATGAGTCCTCTGCAGCGCTAAAGTAATTTCTCGGAGGTAGGATGGTGTATAGGAAAGAAGAAGAATGGGGCCGAGGAACTCCCATGGTAAGGACCATTTCTGCCACTGAATTGTTATTTCACCTTGAGGACCCTCAACTTTCCTGTGTGTACAGTGATCATATGCAATCTCTCAAGCATTCTTTCAAAAAATCTTCTTTTGCCTAAAAAGGTACTATTTGGGTTTCTGTCACTCACAACCAAAAGCATCCTAAATAAAACATAGTTGGACCCTAATGTCATCTAATCTAAAAAGCCACTCGATTGTTGGATTTCCTCTGCCAGTAATTATTATAGTGAATTCCACTTGTGTCAGAGAACTAACTACCGCCTAAGACAGACAGCACTTTCAGTCAACTCTAGCCATAATCATTAAATTGTTACACTGTATTGAAGCCTTTCCCATAGCAGTTTCCTCTATTAATCTGTGAACTACCAGTTAGAAGAAACAAGAATGCCTTCCAAATGGCAATTCATTAAACTTTCCAAGGCAGTTAATATGACATCTCATACTCAAGGTGTTAACTTTTGTTTTTCCCAAACCTCAAATACCCAATTTCTTCCTCTTTCTCACATGATGTTTTTTTTAAAATCCCTTCATATTCCTAATAACCATTTTCTGACTACCCAGTGGTGTGGAGTCCAGAACTCTACTCCAGAGTCTGGGCAGTGCAGAAAACAATAGAATCTTCTTTTCCCTGGTCCCAGGGCTACATTTCAACCTAAGTTTGTACTCAGTCTTCAGCAGTCACAATTGAGCACATCGTTGGCTAAAACCCTTGTTTTTTACTCTTGCTACAGATAGGTTCCCATCTCTGCAGCTTTGTGCTTCTAAAGTTGGATTTTAGAAAGATCATATGCACCTCCCCTACAAAATTTTATCTCAAATTCAGTAAGATTTGAAGAGAATGATGAAAAAGTTCTGGAGATGGATGGTGATGATGTTTGCACAACAATGTAACTGTACTTAATGTCAATGAACTGTACTCTTACACATGGTCAAAAGGGTAGATTTTATGTTATATGTATATTTTACCACAATAAAAAACTGAAGAGATTTAAATGTGGAGTGGATATTATGATTTTAGGGAATTATTTTTAATTTTCTTAGGTGTGATCAATAGTATTAAAGTTATATAAGAGAATTTATTTTTAGGAGGTATGAAGTAGTTCGTAGCAAAATTTCACGAGGTCTGCAATTTGCTTTCAAATGGTAAAAAAAAAGTGATATTTAGGAAAATGGGTAAAGAAAACTGGTAAAATGTTAAAGGTTGTTTAAGGATTTGGTATATGAATATTCATTATAGTATTCTGTCAACTTAATTGCATGTATAGAATTTTTCTTATTAAAAAATCAGAGAAAATTCAACCCAATATTTTAGTTTGTTTTGAATTTTGAATTGTGAATCTGTCGTTCCTGCTATCCTTCCAGTATTTGCATCACCACAAGTTAAACAGATATTATCAATATATCTTTAAGTCATAAGCAAAATTGCTGCGATGAACTAGATTGAGGACTTAACACCAGGTTAGCCACTCAACATTTTGTTCCAAGCCCGCATTAATCAACCTATCAGGGCCTTTAAGTATGGTTTGTCAACAAGATATGTATCCACTTAATTATCCTAGATCCTTATCCTATTTCTTCATCCTTTCCACAAGAATATTGTCACACGCCAGTAGCTTCTTTTCTGAAGTTCATATTAATTATGTCTGTATGAATGACACGTCATGACGGAGTGACAAAAGCATGGGTTTTGGAGGCCAACCACCTGGGTTTAAATCCTGGCCGGGCTGCCCAGCAGCTATGTGACCTTGCATAAGCTTAATAATATCCTGAACTCGAATTTCTTCATCTCCAAATTGGAACAAGATAGAAACAGTTGCGACAATTAATTAGACATTTCTGTTCCCCTACTACTGTGTCCCAGGCACGGCATCAGGGGCTGGAGGTGATGTATGTAATGAGGCACAGGGCAGGTGCTCAGAAAGTGCAAGTTCATCTCCCCTCGCCCTTTGAGAAGGTGCTCACCCAAAGAAGCATGTGCTAAACTAGCTGCTTCGCAGAGAACAAGGCCTCGAGACTATGAGAAATAAGACCAGTAATCTTCGATGAGGAAAAGGAGAGAGAACAGGGAGGCCAGAGCACAGTCAGGTGATGCCCTCAGGGGGAGGAAGGCATCCTGGCCCCAGGATGTGGCCCCAAGATTCTGGAAGTCCAGAATGACCAGAAATTTCAACAGGAGGGAGGAAGGGTGGGAAGGGCCTTTAAAGAAGTTTGCGTCTACTTCATACCAACTCGAAATCCACCTAAAGCCCTACCCCTTTATTGCATAAATGCATTTTACAAGTTAAAAAGCCTTGCACGTCATTTCCTTGTAAAATCCTTCAAAGATCTTTCGCCTCCCCCTGACTTCATGATAAAGCCTGGAGCACAGCATAGAAAGTTCTTTAGGATCTGAGGCTTGCTAACCTTTTCTGCCCCCCCACTCCCCACCCCCTCCTGTCCTATACTCCAGGCACTTGGGGATAACCTGCAGCTCCCTGACTGCTCTGTGACTTGGCACCCACGGTGTTCCCTCTGCCTGGGAAGCCTCCTCCCTCACGCACTCTCAGCTTCCCAGCTCGCTCCTATTGCCCTCTGTAGGGAAACGATCTCTAAACTCCAGGTTTTTGGGCAAAAAAAATCTCGTATTTATCGTTCTGTACAATAATTTTCTGTGTAACTCAAATATTTGCCACCAAGTCCTCATTCACTCTGGGTCATCACATTTCATTTAAAGCCCAAATCAAATGGCTGGGCGGAAAGCCCCAGGCGGTCTCCTCTGGTCAGCCTGGATTTCCGAGGGGCTTAGGTTCCGGCCACCGCACGCTCTGACCCCTCTTCTCCGCCACCACCCTGCCTCCTGGAGCCACTGCTCTGCTTTCCAGCATTTCACCCCACAGAGGATGTTTCCCTTTCTCCGCATTCCTCCACCTTACCAGGAGTACGAGGCTGTTACACATAACAGACTTTTCAGAATAATGTCACATGTCATGGACAATAACTGCAGCCCAGGACGGCAAATAACTTCACGTTCCATGTTCCTTAAAACTTCTCCATCACAGGGAATTTTCACTGGCCCTGCCTCTCCAGACAGCCCGGCCCTTTGCCTCCTGTCCTGTCTCCCCCCAACCCCTTGCTCTGAAATCCGTTCCTCTCCTCCCGCTACTTTATTTCAAGTCCTGGGGACCAATATGAAAACCCCCGATTCCTCACATTTTATCATGCCAGTCTGTTTTGTTCTTCTGTCCAAACCTCTCCCACCATACTCCTCCTAAGAGATCTTGTGCTGTATAATATAATTTAAAACGGCCTGCTCTACCATTTTCCTGAACAACGAAACCTTTTCCCCCTAAAAGAAATTCTGCTGGCTCCAGTCTCCACCAGCATTGATTAATTTGTCATCTCCATCGTAAAAGTGGAAGATCCTTGCGGTTAGAACCCTTGCTTGGGTCACTAGCACCCAGCACAGTGACTGATGCATGAGACAGTCTCGGGGAGTGTTTGATAAAGGGAAAAGCTAGGAAGAAAGCAGGGAATTGCACCTCTCCTTGCGGAACATCAGATCACAGGGACTTTTCTTGTATTTCTTAAATTATTTGGTGTCACTTTCTACTTAAAACTCCTCCACTAAATGCTTTGGGATAGATAGATTATCTATCCATTACCTATCTATAGACAGATTAGCTCCCTGAATGCCTTTTCTGTTTTGTCCCTCCAGACTGTCAGTCTTTTGAGGGGAAGGGGGACGGGACCTCACTCTGTCACCCAGGCTGGAGTGCAGTGGTGTGATGATGGCTCACTGCAGCCTCGAACTCCTGGGCTCAAGGGATCCTCCGGAGTAGCTGGGACTACAGGCGCACCACCACGCCCGGCTGAGACTGGCAGTCTTAAAGGGTAGGGTTCCCACGGGGCAGCCCAATCCAATGCTGCCTGAGACTGGGTGGGCAATTCTCATTCTAACACGGTGTAGTATTTGGTATCGCACTTGTCCGCACATCTAACCTACCTTCTCCAGTATTTGTTTTATGAATAATGAAGTTGACATTTCGGTCACATTCTCCAAAATATCACTTTTATCAGTAATAAAGTTGATATTTTGGTCACATTATCCAGTATCACTTTTATCAGTAATAAAGGAGATATTTTGGCCTTTAAAAAAAAATGTTCCTCTTCATTAAATGGCTTTCTACTACACTGAGAATAAAATCCCTATATGAGCTGACCATGTCTTTCCGACTTTATCTCCCTCAGCAGTTCCCCCTCTCGCCACACCCTCTTCCTTTTCCAGAGACTTCATCAAGCTCCTTTCTGCTTTTGGCCCTTGAATTGTCCCCCGCTTCAGCCATCCCACCTGCCCCGGCAGTCTTGTCTTTCAGGTTTCGGCTCAAACGTCACCACCCCAGAAGGATTTTACATGATCACCCAAGGCCCACCACACCCCATTCCCTTTTATCATATCATCCTACTTTGTTTTCTGTATTCCACATGTCATGACCGAAAATTACCTCTTGTGTTTCTTATAACTTATTTCTTTTTTCCCTATGCACATCCATCACCAATGGAATGTCAACTCCACGAGAGCTGAAACTTTATTATTCACGTCTATATTCCCACCACCTAGAACAGTACCTGGCAAACAGTAAGTACTTAATAAATATTTGCAGAATGAATTTAAGAATAAATGAATTAAAGAATACTGCAAGTATTCAGTTTAAGGTATTGGGTTTATTCAGTTTAAGGTATTGGGAATTCTGGGAAGAACCGAGAAGAACTATGTCAGTATGACTACTTCAGAAACAATTTATTTACATATTTCAAGTGATCACAGCTAGTGCTCTATGAGATACTTGTAAAATCTGCCCAGTGTCTGTAAGGAGCTGGAGCCTCCCTTCCACATGGAGCAGAATTATCTTAGATCTTCTCCTAACCACACTCTAGTTGAGATCATCTTGGAAAACAGCCACGTTTTTATGCCAGTTCTTCACATTCTACATTTGATGAAAGACGACATAGACGGTGACATATAAAAGACTTAAGAAATGCAAAATGATTCTCAGAAGTTTCTAAAGGTAGCTGATCTTTTCTAATATTCCCAGACAGGTGACACATTTCCCAAATCTTCTCATCCATACTTTCTTTAGGACTTACTGAATGTCTCTGTCCTGGTAACAGCTCTGAGTGTCTTTTACCTGGACTGGTTGAAAGATACGCTGTCCAGATTCTCTGTCCAATATCAAAGTCCAAACTAGACTTGCCCCAGAGGCAGTTCCTGTTCCCTCTGTGGACCCAGCGCTCAAGCTGAGTCACACTGTAAAAATTTCCACTGCCTTTGTCTGGTAGCCTCTGGTTGTATGTCCAGACTTATGCTTCCCATGCTTGACCCATATTACCTGTTTTCTGTCTAAACTTGTTCCCCCTCCATCCCTTCCTCCTTCCCTTTCCTCTTTCCTACAGCCCAGTTTGAGATCTTGTCCTCTCAGTTTCCAGGAAGGGAAACTCATTGCCATTGCCAAGATATCTTCTAGGATTAGAGTTATACTTCTTCCAAATGTTTAGAAAGGGTACATTGCTATAATCCCAGGCAGAATTTCCAAGAACTGGTACTTTCCTGCCATTTGCAGGGTCCCACATCTGTCTCCCTTTAGTCTCTAGGAACTGAGGCTCCTCCACCAGGACACAGCCCCACTTCCGAAGCGCCCTCCCCGACTTGTGTCCATCATCTTAACAAAGGCTATACTATTTCACTAAGAAGTTATCTATTACACCTTGGACTAGAATTCGTCTACTTAATCACCGCCCCTTTATCCTTCATTCCCTTTAGCTTCCTTTATTCCTCTGCGGAGCTCCGCTCTGCTCTGAGCACATGTGCAAACAGCCTTCTTTCCTATTTTCATTCCACTCCCACCCACAGTCAAGCCTTCTCCCAAGCTGCACTCTAAACTCAGAACATCCTCCCCGTCTCAACTCATTTACTTTTCTCCCTCCCTTCATTTAAACAGCTCATAAAAAGCCTATTTTTAATAAAGCCTTTCTAGAACAATTAATGTTATATATTTATAATTTATTTCCCAGCGGCTTCCAAAAAGAATTTCTGGCATATATGGTCATCTGGGAAAAAATTATTCTTCTTATACATAACACAAATTGTATCACATTACCTAGTGTACTTATATCTCTGATTTAAGTAACTTAAAACCTCAGTTAATTCACATTCTTCACATAAATTTATCTATTACTAGTATTGCCCTAATCCCACACTAAAATTTTAGAAGATAACATGGAAATAATAAATACCACTTATTATGAATATTTACAATGTGTTAAGCACTTACACTGAGCATGTTATAAAGTCTCTAATCTTCACAATAACTCTTTAAATTGGGGGAAAGGAATTAAACTACTTAATCACATCTGTCTCAGACTGACAAAAATAAGAAATAAAACTGTATTCATATTTAAAATGCCAATTCACAGTAATCTCTGGATTAGACTTTCAGAGGGCATAGATTATATTGTTTTGCTCCTCAATATATTTAGCATCCAGCACAGTTGTTGGTACATAATGAACACTCATTATACACTTGGTGGATGAATGAATATATGAGTGAAATAAGTTGCTTGAGATTACATAAAAGGTAGATTCTAAAATTTAATTCAGTCCTCTCAGACATCAAAGTCAATGGGGTTTTTTTCTCCTTTTCTTTTTCTTTTTTGCACAGTAAGTGAAGACTTGGATCTTTCCATTACCGCATTCATTACCGCCATTATTTTATGTTACTTTATTATTACTAAATATCTATAATTTTATAGATTCTGACTTGAGTTTTCTAATGACTTGAAAGACCAACCTACAAGACAAGAGAGCTTCCAAAGGGTGGCAGTAGTGTGTCAGTCACATGACCCAAGCTGTAAGGCTAAAACTCTGGCTAACTTGATTAACATAGAGATAAGTAAATTTTATCTTTTTTCCCCAAAATAATATATTATAAAAACAATTGACCTTGAACAGTATTAACTATTACAGCAAAAATATCTTAGAGACAATTTTGAAAGGAAAAAAATCTAAGGTGCCGTTCAAGAGCTTCCAGGATAGTTCTGCCTTTTCCGGGCAGTCAATATCACCTCTCAGTAGTTCGTTTTCCACCGTCAAGCTTGTTCCAACAAAGTTTCCCTGAGCAGCTTGTTAGAAAGCTTAATCTCTTCTCCTTCCCAGGCTATTCAAGTCCCTACCCTTAGCGTACAGCGAGACACCTTCAGTTTACCATTTCAACTTCCTTTTTCTCTGAGTTTGATTTTTTCTTTTTTCATGTTGTAAAAATGAAAAGGTGGAATAAATAGCTGCAAAATAGCATGATGTTGTTGAGAAACTATTTTTACCCAATCAGAAGAAAGAAAACATGTACTTATGTTAGTTTCCTCCATCCCACCTGTCAAGATTCTATTTCTCCAAAACACAAGTAGCACAGCTCATTAAACGCACACATGGGCAAGCCCTGTGGCGTGAGAGCCAAGACACGGTTCCATATTGGAAGAGCCACTGGAGGTTCAAATCAAGAGAGTGAGCGCGTGTACTGAGCAAAGTTTGAGAGCCATTACAGAAATGGACCAGGAAAAATCACATCTACAAAGGCCCACAGGAAAGAAAGATCATGTCACCTTTAGGACGCTGGAAATAGTTCTGTATGTCCGGACAAACATGAGATATCTATCAGCACCTACTTGTCCACAGACTCTAACTAGTGAAATTGCCCAGCCTGTGGTTTCTTGCTGCCTAGTCAGCAATGCTTTGTATTGTATGAGCTCCTCACCCATGTTGACCAAAGCTGGTTACACTGGGGGTGGCACTACCTCAATCTATCTGCTGACTAAAGACATATGGCCCATGGCTTGGCCTTGAAAGATACGTGAACCAGTAAGTTTCCTTTCTCAGAAAATTGAACTAGATAGGAGTGAGAATTAAAAATGAGTTGTTGGAAGGACAGTGATGAGACATATACAAGGTAAAATTATGAGGGAGTGAAAGTTATTTGTAAGACTAAAAAGTCAATTAAGAGAGAAAAATGGAACAGATACGCAGAGATCAGCAGAGCGTGCTCCTCAAAGAGCTTTTTAAAAATACAATTTCATTTTTTAAAAAGTCTTTCGAACAAATTTATCCTCATAAACATTTATGACAAGGCTATGTGGCTAACCTGGCCACGGTCCACTTCACTACCTTTGTTTTTCCTAATACCATTTTAGCAATATTCTCTAAGTGGCTTCACGTATCTCTTCTCATTTCATTGTCCAAACGACCCCATTTTACAGATTATAAAACTGAGGTACTGGGAGAGTAGGTGACTAGCCCAAGAGAATACAGTAAATTTTTGGTGACTTTTCAATTAGAACTTACACTTTTTACTCCTTTAGCATCATCCACTTCAATGGGCCATGAATCAATCACAAGACTATACCTTAAAAGCAGTCAGACCATAACTACATTTGCCCTGGCCAGAGATTTTTCATAGCCATTCCTTGCTTCTCATCCAGATTATCAGTTACACACCAGAATTTATTTATATACCATAAAGTATAAAACAACATTTTTAATATTTAGCTTAATGACTTTCTAGTATGTGCCATTATTCTGAGGCTGCCATCTCATCCAGCATAGTGTAAATGACATTATTAAATTGTACTGGCAAGATAAAATGACGTTCTAAAAATCATGTGCTTCAGAGTATTTTATTTTAATAAAGTCTTTGCAATAGAAACCTTCTGCTACTCACTTATTCTTTCTCATGAAACAAAAAAATTTGCTCTAGGCCTTTATATGAAGGCCAGTTGAAAAATTAATCATCATTGCTACATAGCAGTGTCAAAGTCGCTTTGGAGCGGTTTTTCAGTATTTAATTGACTATCCTTTGCTGTGAGCATCAAGTCCTAAAATTATGGTGAAAGGAGGAAGAGCAGAACTCTAAGTAAACACATATCATGATAAATCTCAAAATGGCAAAAGATTGGTTAAAATAGTTTGTCAAATTTTATTAATTGCTCTACTGCATCTCCAGCTGTTGCCATGGAAATATGTACATAGCTAAAACACACGCATGCACACGGTGGGGCGGGAGGTGCATACATACACAGGCTCATGGTGTTTTTTTGTCTTAATACTTATACATGTATCCGTGTTCTCATTACATTGAATGCAAATGAAATATTCCTCAGTGGTCTCATTTCTGTTGCTATCGAAAGTCTATGAAACATGAAGTAAAATATACAACTGGTAAACTATAGTGAATCTTTCAGAATGAAGCATATCCCATAAAACCTTGATTTTTTAAATATAAGCACGCGAGCTTGTATAATGTGAGACTCTGAATAATGTTTTATTCAAATAACCTAATCAGAGACAAGCCTGTGTGAGTAGGCGGGATTTAGGTTACAGCATCTGTTTGCCAGGTGCATCCTTGCTGACCTTGGGGATAACACATAGGTGTAAAAGACATTCAGGCCTCTCCCCTGCTGGCATTATGAGTTCTCTGTGACGTTGCAGGAGATGCATTAGTGTGACACTGTGGCTGCAAGCCTGCAGGGGAACCCAAAACTCCACCTCTTAGATGTTATTGCATTACAGCTTTGGCTGACACTCTGAACCCAGGGAGCAAATGACAACAAAATGCAATGCATTTCTAAATTTCAGAAAAACTCGTTAGCATTAAATATCCCAAAGGAAGGAAGTTCTGATTGAAGAAGCACGGCTGTCCCTTTCGGTGGTGGCTCTGGACTTTTGGGGAAGCTGCTGGTAAACTGGCCCCTCCTGTGAGCACTTTCAGTTCTCAGGAACCTGGTAATGGAGCAATTCAGGTTATTACTGTTCAGGGAAAGCCTGGCTACTTCAGCCCAGCCAACTGAGCCAAAGACTGTCTTCCTGATAGATCTCAGTAACATGTTAACCCACGATCACAGATAACCATGTACACACCACTTACCCGGAGGTCAGTAATGATTTTTTCACTTGGAGACTTAATTTCATTTTCCTTAACACTAAAGCCTCCTGGCTACGGGAGCAAGAGTCAGGGAAGAGAGGGCAGAGGATGGCTTGATGGATTATTCCGAAGAACTGGTGCAAATGTTCAAGTTAAAGACACTATTAACCAACCTTCCCTCCTCCCCACAGGTTCACTCGCGTTCTCTCTCTCTCCCACTTTCTCTCTCTCTCTTCCTGCCTCTCTTCTCTTCACCATTCTTCTTATAATCTAAGAAATCTTTAGATAGTAAATTTTTAAAAAATTTGCTACATATTAATATATAAGTCACTCAATTGTTCCCGGAAAAATTGTGCCAATGGACACTCCCACCAGTAAGATCTGAGATAGCCCATCACTCAGCAGTCTCACCAGCTTCCTAACCAAGCTTTCTTCAATTTCGCAGAGGAATATTTTCCAGTCTTTTGTTTTATTAGAGCCTACCTTGCTATCGGTTTAAATTATTATATTTTAAATCTAACCTGTTAACGTATTTATATTAATATGTTTCACAATAGTAAATCAACCTTGCAGTCTTAGGATAAAATCTACAAGATGATGATGAATGATTCTGTGAACACCCTGCCAGTGTCAGTTTGATCTCCTTTATTTAGGATTTCAACATCTATGATAATTAGGAAGATTAGTCTCTGACAGTCTCTCTAGTAGCTGAGAACACTAAAACATACCAGTGCCTACAACACCTGCGTGCCAAATATTGTGTATGATTAAAATAGGTATATAACTTGGTGAAGAAAAAAAAATGGGAGGGGAGTTCTTATGGTCAAATAAATTATAGAGATTCACAATGTATATTAGCATATTATAGATCTGAAGATATCCTGTGTTAATGAACTCTTCAGATTTGTTTTACCCCTGGTTTATTAAATATATTTGGCTAAATATATTTAATGCTATCTGAACAGAATAACTATTAACCTCTCATAGGATGTTCAAGTGTTCCATTTAGCAATTCAAAAAGAAAGGGGAGGGAATATAGTTTTCTTTTTGTTCTACATGTAGCTCATGTTTAATGCTAGCTTCAAAAAATTCATTCATCTTTTTCTGTTCTCTAAAATGCTTTAAATGTAAAGCATATAATTTGTTCCTTCAAGGTTTGAAAGAATGCTCCTATGAAATCAGCTAGTCCCAGCAATATTTTGTGGCAATAGTTTTATTTATTTTTTAATTTCCTTTATAATTATTGATATATTTTGATTTTCTATTCTTCATAGTACTTTTGTAAATTCTCTTTTTAAAAACATATCTGCCTCATTAAGATTTTCAAATTAATAGGAAAATTTTATATGTGTACTTAATATTTAAAAAATATTAAATATTGTCATTTCGTGCTATATTTACTTTTATTTATAACATTGTATTTGCATTTTCTTCCTTTTTTTATTAAATTTTCCAAAGAGTTTTTTTATATTTCCTTTGCTATGATTTTATCATTATTATTCAATGATCACTCCTTTACTCAAGCTTATCTGCTGCTATTCTTTTTGAAAGCTTCAAGGTTTATTTTCCATCTTTACTGTTTAATGAACATAAAAGTTAAGGCTCTGTATTTGCTTTTGAGTAAGACTTTGACCATCTTTTATATATTCTGGCATGTACTATTCTCTTATTTGTTATTTTCTCAATTGTTTATTCAGGTGACATTATATTTTTTTATTATTTAAAAAATATTCTATAAATTTTATTTTGCATATTCATTGAATTTATGTGATTAATTTCTAATCTTATGGCATTTATTCAAATAATACAACCTGTAACAATTTCTAAACAGAGATCTAGTATAACAATGTTTCTGAATGTTCAATAAATGTTTTTTAAAAAGTTGTGTTTTCTGTGTATAGGATATAGTCCAAATAATACCTTTTCTTTAAAAGACTGAAAATGTTATGGCTATATTATTGACCTCTTTATCTGCTAAAGAAATAAAAAGGTATAATGAGAGACGTATAATCTTCAAATAGAATTGCAATGACTTTAATTTATTCTCATATTTCTAGACTTCCAAAATATATTCAGAAAATGTGTTATTTGGTATATAAAACTTACAGCTATTATAATTTCATTGGGTAAAGGAAAGTTTACCAAAATGAAAGTACTTTTTTTGTCTTCTTTAGTGTATTGTTTTGAATTTTACTTCATTTGAAATTTGATATTGCCATTCACAATTTGTGTTTGATTGTCTTTACATTTTAGACCTGTGATTCTCAAATGTGATCCACGGACTCCTAGGTATCCCTGAAACCCTTTTAGAAAGCTCTGAGGTTAATATTTTCAGAATAATTCTAAGACGTTATTTGTGTTCTTTACTCTCATTGTCTCAAGAGCGTGCAGTGGAACTTTCCAGACTACATGACATATGATGACATCATCACTCTTACAATTAATAGAATGTGTGCTTGTGTATTTTTGTGCTTTAAAATTTTCTGCTTTTTGTTTTAAAAAATTCTAGATGAAAACTTAGGAGAAAGTCCTTGTGACTTTGGGTTGGGCAAAGATTTGTTAAATAGGATACAAAATCAGGAACCATAAAATTAAAAGTTGATAAATTGGACTTCATCTAAATTTTAAAACTTCTGTGAAAGACATTGTTAAAAAGAAAGAAAAAGAAAGAAAGAGAGAGAGAGAAAGAAA
This sequence comes from Avahi laniger, assembly GCA_963575035.1. Lineage (NCBI taxonomy): Eukaryota > Metazoa > Chordata > Mammalia > Primates > Indriidae > Avahi > Avahi laniger. The sequence continues at coordinate 57,355 of CAUYSK010052477.1, forward strand.
GAAAGAAAGAAAGAAGAAAGAAAGAAAGAAGAAAAGAAAGAAAGAAAGGAAAGAAAGAAGGAAAGAAAGAAGGGACAAGCCACAAAGTAGAAGAAAATATTTACAAAATCCATATCTAATAAAGGTTGATATTCAGAAGCTCCAAAAAAAAAAAAAAAAGAAACCTATCAAGATTTAAGAAGAAGAAAACAAACAACCCAATGGGCAAAAGATTTGAACAGATATAATACATCACCAAAGAAGAGACACACATAGCAAATAAGAACATAAAAAAATATGCTCAACATCATTAGTCTTTAGGGAAACACAAATTAAAACCAGAATAAGATGATACTACATGTCTATTAGAATAGCTAAAAGAATTTTTTAAAACACTGACAATATCAAGTGCTGGTGAGAATGCTAAGTCGAACTCTTATATATCGTTAGTGGAAATACAAAATTGTTTAATCACTTTGGAATTGTTTCTTATAAAATTTCTTATAAAGTTAAGCATATATTTACCAAAGGACACAGAAATCCCACTCCTGTGTCTTTATCCACAGAAATGAAGACATATGTCCACACAAAACCCAGAACAAATGTTTACAGCAGCTTTGTTTATGATAACCCAAAAACTGGAAAACCCTAGATATGCATTGACCAGTAAATGGATGAAGAAATCATGGTGCAACTACACGATTGAATACTAGTCAGCAATCAAGAGACCCAAACTACTGGCACTTGTAACATTATATATCAATCTCAAAAGCATTACACTAATTGAAAGAAGTCAGACTTTATAGGCTATGTAATGTAACATTCCATTTATATGATTATTTGGAAAAGACGAAACTATACAGCTATAAAACAGGGCTGGCAGTGAAGAGAGGTGATTGACCACAAACAGACATGGAAATATTGTGTATTTTGATTGTGCTGGTGGTTAGACAACAGCATAGATTTGTCAAAAGTCATAGAATTGTACACATAAAGGATGAACTTTATTATATGTAGATCAATCAACCTGACCAAAGGAAAAATTTAGTTTTAATTTGTAATTCAATCTACATCCATGAATATAATCCATGTAAACAAAAGCTATTTGAAGGCCTAAATAATTTTTAAGATGGTCAAGGGATCCTAACATCAAAAATTTTGAGAATAATTATTATAGATCATGATGAATAATATAATTTCTATTTCTTTTTTTAATTATGTCTCTTTAAAGCAGTACACTCTTAAATTTTTTAACATGATCTGAATGTTTTCAGCTTTACTATGTAGATTAGAACATATGCAGTAATTTACTGTAAAAAATATCTTTTGGTTTACTTCAATCTTTTTTTTAAGTTTTAAAAAATTTCTACCTTTTGCTATGCACAATTTAAATTTTCTCCTGTCATTTGGAAAATATACTTTGGGTCTATTTATATTAATCTTTAAGGTTTTCAAACACACATATAGCTTTCTTCTAAATATCAGGATGAAAAATGAAGTAATGTCTTTTATCTTTCCCATATACCTAGCCAGACCAGAAGTTAACCATTTTACGCATCCTGTTCTGCTCTAACCTGTAGCTTGAGATAGGAACTATTATAATTCAAATTCCTCGACATTATGTATATTCTCTATTAAGACTCATGCATTCTGTTTTAAAATACATTAAGATAATCATTTACATTAACATATTTATTAAACCTGATATTTCTTATTTATTCCATTTAGCCCCTTCTTTATCAAATGTTTGAGGTTATATTTTATTTGTTCTGTTTGCCTTGCTGGGCCAAGTGTCCTCCATCTGTCCCTCCATGTCCCTTCTCCATCTTGTTCTCTGCTCTGCGAGGCTTACCTGAATGACTTGCACCACTGGGCAAGCCCATGCCCTGTAGTTTTCTGTTGCTTCTGTTGGATTTGGCTATGAGGCTGAGAGCTTAGAAGAGAAAGAGGAATAATTTTTTACTACAAAATTAGTAATTTTTTCCTATGTCAGATTACCCTGAGCTGGTATGTCCCTTGACAGAAAGTCCCCAATCATCTCAAGATGGTCTGCTCTATATAGAATTCTTACATTTTTTTTTTTGTGATGGCATCGCATTTTTAATTTTTTTTTAATATTTATTTTTTTTATTTCTACATATTATGGGGGTACAAATGTTTAGGTTACATTGCCCTTGCCCCTCCCCCCCAGTCAGAGCTTCAAGTGTGTCCATCCCCCAGATGGTGCGCATCACACTCATTATGTTTGTATATACCCAGCCCCTCCTCCCTCCTCCCATCTGCCTGACGCCCGATAAATGTTATTCTTATATGTGCACGTAGGTGTTGATCAGTGAAACCAATTTGCTGGTGAGTACATGTGGTGCTTATTTTTCCATTCTTGGGATACTTCACTTAGTAGAATGGGTTCCAACTCTACCCAGGAAAATACAAGAGGTGCTATATCACCATTGTTTCTTACAGCTGAATAATACTCCATGGTATACATATACCACATTTTATTAATCCACTCATGTATTGATGGGCACTTGGGTTGTTTCCACATCTTTGCAATTGTGAACTGTGCCACTATAAACATTCGAGTGCAGATGTCTTTTTTATAGAATGTCTTTTGTTCTTTTGGGTAGATGCCCAGTAATGGGATTGCTGGATCAAATAGTAGATCTACTTGTATCTCTTTAAGGTATCTCCATATTGCTTTCCTCTAGTTTGCAGTCCCAGATTCTTACATTTTGAATGGGATAACCTCTCCATCTTCCTTTCCACTTAGAGCTACAGGTAGTGATAGCTGCTGCTGCCAGCCCTGGGTTCTTGCCTTAGCTCTTGATGTTCTCTTACATCCCATTCAGCCTTTTGCAATTAATCTCTCTGTAAATCAAGCCTCCTTAGATTATCTTAATTTGAGTCTCCATCTATTTTGTGTAGGGACACTGAATGATTTCACTGATTATTCAAAAGATTAGCCAAGAGATAGCTTGGCATAGGGTCTCTTTTCATAATTTTGTCTAGAACATGTTGAGCTTTTTCAATCCACAGGCTCAAGTCCTTTTTTTTTCAATCCAGACACTATTTTTTAATTGGCCTTTGTTTATTGCATCCCTTGCAATTGTTTGGCATTTTCCTTAGGTTCACACGTAACTTTTAGGTTAGATCCTTGGTCTCTGTCTTCAATAACCACTCTTTTCTCTCCCTCTGCTGCTATGTTTGTGTCCTATGCCTCTGCATGCTGAGAGCACTTTATCACATTTACCTTGACATTACCCGTTTGATTTTCCGTAATATTAATTCTTCTCTTTACTGGTATATTTTCATTCTGTTACTACATTATTAGTTATTGGTAGTTTTTTTTTAAAAAAAAATTCATCCAACCCCCAATGTTTATCTTCATAGCACTGTTTTTCTGAATGGTTTTTGTTCTGGTTTCATAAAAATTTTATCTTCTTGCCAATTGCATAGATTGGGTATTTTTATTACATATTCTTCTGTTCCCTGCAGTAATGCATGTTCTGGGCTCTTTCTTCTAACAAATCTTTAGGATGGCATTCCACTCCCATGTCCTGTAATGGTCGTCGAAACGTTTTCTCTTCCTGAGTCATCCACCATCCGAATGTCCCCAGCTCCATTTACTATCCATTTTTGGATGAGTAGATTTTCAGTCTCACATATCCATCTGAAGAACAAGATTATATATATAACTTCTAGCTCCATTTCTGCATCTTCCAAGCCATTATGTAATATGGATGTGCAGATCTTTCCCTCCCTAATTCTTCCTCTCTTGGGGTAATTGGAATATGTGAAATAATCGAATTTGCAGTCTGTGTTTCTGTCAGGGCTTCTCCTGATCTTCCTCCATTTACAGCTTTTTGCCTCCAAGACATAACGGGCCACTCCCATTCTCTTTCACACCTGCCTATTTTGTGCTCTATTTTTACTTTGCTTTTTAGTTCTAAAATATGTATAGGAAGAGCTGCTGATGGTGAGAGTGAATGGGAATGGTGCCTTAACAAACTGCTAAGAAAATGTTATTAATAATACCTGCGTAGATGACAGATAGTTGCCCATTTTAATGCTTGGAACAGCCCCAGGGACTCTGAGCCAATAGCTCAATGTTAATTGAACTGAAATAATTCTATCTTACTTGAGACCCCCAAATGAGCTCTATTAGAGAAAGCAAACCACATATACACTACTGCCCAGAGTGGAAATTTTAATGGTTTCATAATTCATGGGGATTTTTGACAAATTATGGCAATAGACTGACCTTTACTTCTACTTTTTAGTATTGTTGTGTGTGTTTCCACATTTCTATCTCTAAGCTGAGAGAAACTGCATCGGAGACCATCAAAAAGCCTGGAAAGTACTTAGAACCAAGTTCGTATATTCTTAAAATGTAAGACAGACTTCTGAAAAAGTGAGGCTTAGATTAGAAATTCAGATAATTCTTTCCTTAATGTTGCTTTTGATGGCATTAAGATTCACAAGGATCACATTTAAAAGTATATTCATTTATTTTTAGATACTTTGGACTTTATCAGCTATCACATTTATTGCTCAGATTCAGAAAACAATCCACGTTTTGTGGGGTTTGAGGCTTATATGCTAGGAAGATTCTCTTTAAGAAAAGAATACAAAATCATAAACGTGAAATTAGGTACACAATGATTCCTTATTTAGAAAAAGAAAAGATGATATGACAATTAAAAGATTTTAAAGTTTGGCAAATAAGATGAATATCACAAAATCCAAAAAAATAACAATGTTTTTTATTAATTGACTGACATAGTTCTATAATTCCTTTTTACTATGCATTTTTGGCTACATACTTTTTAATCATTACTTCACAGGATAACAATTTTATAATATAATTTTTATTGACAGATTAGAAAAATAATTCAATATTACCTCTGACATGATTGACCACAATTTTTTTGTGTGCTTTAATTAATGATGCTTTAGAAAGTTTCTTTCAGCTTCACAAGTTATTATTGGTATTGTCATGTACATTTTTGGTGTTGTTATCAAATTTGAGAAACATTCTATTGTTACTTTTTTTCTTACCCTACCCCCTTTTATTGTGGTTAAAAACACATAACATAAAATGTATCATCTTAACCATTTTTAAGTGTACAGATTGCTGGGGTTAAATATATTCACATTGCTGTGAAACAAATCTCCAGACTTTTTTGATCTAACAAATCTGAAATTCTATACCCATTAAACAATTCCTTTTTCCCTTCCACCCAGCCCTTGGTCACCCCCACTCTACTTTCTGTTTCCATCAACTTGACTACTAGGTACCTCATATAAGTGGTATCATATGGTACTTGTCTTTTTGGGACTGGCTCGTTCACTTAGCATAATGTCTTCAGTGTTTATCCCTGTTGTAGCCTGTGTCAGGATTTCCTTCCTTTTCAAGACTGAATAGTATTCTAGTGTGTGTGTTTGTGTGTGTGTATGTGTGTGTGTTTATGGCATATTTTGTTTACCCATTTATTTGTCTATGAATACTTGAGTTGCTTCCACCTCTTGGCTATTATGAATAATACTGCTCTGAACATGGGTGTGCAAATATTTCTTCAAAACCCTGCTTTCAATTTTGGGGTGTATACTCAGAAGTGGGATTGCGGTATCATTCATGTTACTTCTCATAAAAACTATAAAATATGGAAAAATTTTCCTCAGTTCAGTCTTCTGACTCCATACATTTCAAACTTTGCTTCTTCTCTGCCCCCGACTTAAGTGCCCACCCCTAGAGGACATGTCTGTGTCCTGATACACCTTTTCCCCTGTGTCATGGTGCTGAGTGGGTCTGCACAAAGGATGGTGCCTGTATCTCTAAAAAGCAATTCTACACCAGAACAACTAGAAATAACATAAATATTCATGGAAATAACAGTGAATTACATAAATATATTTCACTAAACCCAAACTAAATATATCTACGACTCAACTTCCCAGCGGCAGCTGGATTCCAGGTTCAGAACTCTATAGGTTCAGCAGAGTGCTTGTATCTATAAGCTATGGGGCACATCTGAATGAGACTGCATAACAGTTCGAGCATTTCTGAAAGCAATTTGTCCATTTTTCTTCCTCTCTTTTAGAATTTCATGTATATATTGTCTTTTCTTTATAATTCAACATATTCTCTGAGCATCTGTTTCTTGTCTATGCGTTTGCACAAAGTAGGGTCTATGAATAGTAGGAATGGATGAACTGATATCTGTGACAGGCTTTTCCAATATGCTTTGTAAAATGACAGTGCCTTGTCTTATATTTAATGTAAATAGCATGTGATATTGTAGCTTTCTCTCTCATACTTGACTTTTCTATATTCAGTTTCAATGTTCAGCTCCATTCTTTTTGTTACTTCAATGCTTGGCAAATTTTGACAATGGAGGAACAGTTTAAACACCCTTTAAAAGGAAAATCAACTCTGGCTTGAAGTTCATTGCATAATTTATGACCCACTTCCTGCTAATGCCACTGAGCATCATGCTAGAAACAGCACTTGACCTGTATTTCTGCTAAATTACTTTGTGCTATATAACATGTGGACTATATATGCATATCAAAAATAATGTGCACAAAACTAAAAGAAAATACAGTATATTTCATGAGGTTCAGCATGAATGGGGCAAGAGTGTAGGGAGCAGCAGACTAAAGAATAAGATGAAAACATATAAGGATGACTCCTTATTATGGGATTGCAGTAGACAACATGGACGAGACTCTCATATACTCGATGTGTATTCCAGAGTAAGAAAACTTTCCCACTGGTTCAACAATGGTCATGGAAGGCCAAGTTTCAATAAAGATATAATTGAGTTATGGTCTTTAAGAAAAGTTCCATCTATATCGATGATCTGGATTCAGGCTTCACCAGATCACAAAATCTTCCATTCTTGTTACTGTTTTTTGTCATTTCTGACTTCGGATTTGACCACAGGCTTTGACCTTGTGTGGGTACCTTTAGATTTCAGCACTTTTTGTACTCTGGGATAATAATCTTGAGGAGAAAGAAAGCATAGACTTTATAGTCAAACAGATCTGGGTTCAGATTCCTGCTCTTACACTTACTAGCTACGACCTTAAAAAATTACTTTATCTGAACTTCACATTTTTCACCTGTACATTAGGAATAGTAATATCTCTTTCTTAGATATCGGTAAAGATGAAATACAATATTATATCTGAAGTCCTGAGATAGTACCTGGTACATAATTCCCTTTCATTATCTGACCTTGGTCAAATCCATAATTCCAAATTATGTATATGAATTTGTTAATAAACTTTTTAAAATTATGCTACATATTATAGCACAGAAGTGCAGAGAAAGATCTATAAAACCCTATTTTAACCCTAAGATTGTTGAAAAGCTTCCTTTCTAAGAAAAAAAAGTAATCTAAGAAGTGAGAACCATCAAAATGAGGATCAGGTATAGGCAAGGAAATAAGATTACTTGAGCTATGCAGAGATCACTGGGAGCCAGCAAAGCTTCTGATCCCCTCAAATATATTTCAAGCCATGATGGGAGTCCTTCAACCTTGGATCCTCATCTACTTTTCCACGTGTGCTTCCACCGTTCTCCATAAAGCTCAGCTCTTTAGTTTCCAAAGACTTCTTCCATAGCCCTACCTCCCAACTTTTGCTCACATACTGTTTGCTCCATTGTAAAATAGTCCCTCTCCCCACCTCTGTCTTTCCAAACTATTCTTTGGAGTCCTATTGAATTATAGTTCTCCCCTGAAGCCTCAATGGCTACCATAAAAATAAATGGGCAGAAGAGACTCTAAACGCTCTACCTCATTTGACATCAGAGAAAAGATGCTTATTTCTGTTTTCTATATTGGGTTACCATGTCAGATCTTAAAGATTTTTCTCTTGCTTTAAAAAAGAAAAGTCGGATATCTACTATCAATTTGGGTCAGATTCTTTCCATCTACCTGATAAGTTTCCGTATATATCTTCAACTCAGCTAGAGGATTGAGTTCTCACTAAAAGGTAAATTCTTGGTAGGCAGGGACCACTCATAACCTACATGTTTAAGCAATGTCCAGAATGCCCAGAACTGAGCTTTTATTTTATTGAGTACTCAATAAGTTTTAATCAAGACATATTTAAGAGTTTATCCCTTTCATAGGTTGAATCGTGTCCCTAAAAAATTTGTATGTTAAGGTCCTAACCATCAGTACTTGAGAATGTGACCTTATTTGGAAATGGAATTGTTGCAGAGGTAGTAAGTAGAGTGGGCCCCTAATCTAACGTGACCAGTGTTCTTATAAAAAGAGGAAATTTGAACGCAGACATGCACACAAGACGCCCTGTGAAAACCGAGACAGGGATCAGAATTATTGATACAGCAGGAGCAAAAGGATGTCAAAGACCTTAGCAACCTTCCAGAAGCTAAGAAAAAGGCACAGAACACAAATTCTCTCTCACAGGCTTTAGAAGAAACCAGCTCTACCAACACTTTGATCTTGGACTCTCGCCTCCAGAACTGGAAGACAGTACATGTCTGTTGTTTATAGTCGTCCCATTTGTGGTACTCTGTTATGACAGGCCTCACGAGCTAATACAGTCCCTAAAGACAGAAATAGATCAAGAACAAAATCAATGCGAGTCTCCACCTTTCTGTGAAATCCTGGCTCTGACGGTGAGGAAGCTGCAGAAACGTGCAGCGGTCTCTCAGCAGATCACAGATCTTCCTGTGAAGGAATGTGGTCCACGGCAGGCCAGGAAATGTTGGAGCATGTCACGCAGTTAGAGCTAAGTCAGTGCTCATTGTGATCTTAGAAAAGCTTGAGTAATGAGAGTGTAACTTGGACTCTGCCCTAGTCTTTCAGGTAATACAGTTCAAAAGGCAAGGAAACAGAGCGCTGGCCACTGTTGGGATCACCATGGAAACCGTGGCCATGGCCAATGCAGAGGGAGACCTGGGTGTGGGCCCTCTTTGATCTCCTTCCCCAGAGCACGAACCCTACAGGATTAAATCCAAATTGGCTGCAGTGTACGTGGAACAAGGTTTGGTCGTGGTAAACCTGGAATGGGCTCACCGCCCAATCTGCATCATGCCTCTGAAATTGTTTCTTCCTTTAGTTTTCACTTCAAAAAATTTCCAGGGTCTCAAAGCATAGTTAGAAGAGGATAGTGACAACTCTGGGCTGTAAAAAAAACCAATGAACAACCCAACAAAGGAAATATGTGGAGGCTTATTTGTCACGAAATTGTAGGACTGTAATAAAGCCTAGAGGAGCCCAAGATCCATTCCCCTATCACTAAGCCTCTTCTTAAAGATAAGCCAGCTACCTTAGAGAGAAGGGTGAGAATTCCCTACATATATTCTCTGTCATGTGCTACTTGGAATTCTAAGGGAGAGAAGAGGTGAAGACTGAGGAAATCCATTGATAATACTAAAGGCTCACATGCATGTTACAAAGTTGAATGTTTTATCTGTTATTTCATTTTCTCCTTTTAGCAACCCTGCCAGACAGATATTATCTTCCTTATGCAAATTAGAATTCATTTTTTTCGAAAAATGCAACTCAGAACTGGCTTGAGTTCATACATCTAGCAATGACCTGCTAAAATCCCATATTCAGAACTTCCAACTACAAATCTTATTTCCACCAAGACATGCTAGAAAGAAGCAGCAACAAAGGGAGAAGGGGAAACCAAAGAGACAGGGAAGGGAAAGAAGGATGTGTGGGAGAGGACTGCTTTACGTCAGGGGAGCAGGATTAAAGACCCCAAAGGAAGAAGCAGAGTTCTGCCCAACACCTCTTGGTCTGGCCCAGCCCTCTGGGCACTTACGGCTGCCATGCTGCTCGGCTGGGTCTGAGCTCTTTCCATGACTGTAGTGTTGTTATCATCCCATCTTCTCTCTAGGCTTTATCATCACAACCCCCCTTAGCATTTACCGCCAGGCCTCCCTTTCCAGCCTCTTGGCACCTCTGGTCCTTTCACAGAATTTCCCACAAGTTGTCTTTATTCCCCCTCAGTCGTAGAAGCCAGAGCTGGATAAAATCTTCCAATTCAGTTTTGACCTTCTCTGCGTCCAGTGGATCTCCTACTCTCTACTTCACAATAAATGAGTCTGTCAAGAGATTAGAACATGATTTAATTCAGTGTACATCCATTTTAAAATAAACTACATTTCAAGTAACAAGACCCTTAGGATCAGTGTTTTATTTAGTGGGTTATTGTTTCAGCTCTTTTTCTTTTTGCTAATAACACCTGATAATTAGACAATGAAAGAAGAAAATAAATTATATTGATCCTAAACAATACTATATATCCTCATTTCCTGAGATGCTTCTCCTCTAGGGATATCATTTTGCAGTTAAAGCAACAATGAATTCTAGTAAAAGTTAACTTAAAACTTTCCAACAAATGATAACGGAAAAAATGGCTGTCTACTTCTGGATACTATCATTCATCACTGCTCAGCCAAAAGAGCTAATACTAATTGATCATTTACATGCATCACTCACCCATGTGCTAAGGCCTTCATGTTCATCATGATCCCCACAACCTCACAAAGTGGATATTGTGACTTCCATTGCAGAAAAAAAGAACATGAATACAGCAAGTGAGTGGTAAACCTTATCCTAGGTAGGTTTAATCTATAACTTTTGGTCACTATGTTACACCAACACAATACTGGCAGTATTCACCTTAGCCAACAAAGATAGAGATGGTATCGTAAGGAAAAGAGAAAGGTACATTTTACAGATTTTTCAAATAAATAAATGCTAATTCTACAAATGATGGTAGAAAAGAAAAAGGAATGGAATTTTTTTTTTTAAGAGTATTGATGGCAATACTCAGATGGATATTTTGGTGTTTGATCATTTTGCCAGATTAGTGCCTTCATCATATGATTTTTGCCTTCACTTTCTGAACCAGGACAGCTGAGGTCATGTCTGTGTCTCAATTAACCACAGCATAGTACAGTCAGGGCAGCTATGTCAATTCACTCTGCTTGCTCAGTGGTGGATCGGTTCAGTCACTAAACAATCCAATTAATAGATGAGAGTAAGTAGCAGACTGAATGTGCCATGGCTAATTTCATCTCTACCTGTTAACTTTTTAGTGATTGATCTGATCCACCATGCAGCTAACCTACTTGGTTGTTAACATATCTGGAATACTGTGTGTGGTGTTCCAGCTATTTCACTAATACAATTATGGCCTTCACATACCTCCTCTCCCTCAAAAAGAATCAGCCCTGGATGAAAGCAAATACAGCAGACATTTTTGATTTTTTTTTAATGGATACATATTCTAATAGTTGGATTTCTATCTGAGATAAACTTACTGGTTATCTTTTATCTCTAAATATAAAAATTTGTAACAATAAAATAAATTCCCTCCAAAAGTGCTTACATTGTACACTATAGTGCTTTGAACTAACAAGTACTATTGGTTATTGTTAACTAACAGTTTATAGGGTCTTACTTGTTATTTTCAAGTAAAACATCCTACTTATACTATTTTAATTTTTTTTAAGATATTGACAGTCTCCATTGCCATCATTCTTTTATTGGAGCTTCTGCTCAGATAAAACAATTTTGTCAATAAACAATTAAAGGGTGACTAGTCATGTGACCAATGAAATGATATGGTTTTAATGGAAAAACTGCCAGTTTACATTCAGGAAAACTAGATTATAATCCCAACTACATCATAGATTCACTGAGCTCAGAGAATGCAGAGTCCCAGGGAAAGGAATTTTAAGAGACTGTTTAGCCCAAACCCTCAAAGGAGAGGCTCTGAAACCCAAGGAAGTAAACTGCCAAAGCTCCTGACTCCGATCCCCGTATCCCTCCACCTCGACAGACTATGAACCTATGAAGCAAAACGTTAAAAATAGAAAGGGAATGTTGCAACGAATTAGACTATGTGATATAGCTCATGTCTTAATTGCTATGAATGAATCTACATAGACATACAATATGATTGTTAAGCTTATACAGTTAGCAGTAGCCTTAACATTTTAAAATATGAAGGCAAACCTAAGCTTTCTTGAGTGAGACTAGTTATAACAAATCATTAAATTTTTACCCATATACCCTTATTACATATTCTACTGATGCTTTGGTTTCAATAAAGCTTTCTAGTATTAATAACTAGATAGGCTGGATTGAATGAATGCAGTGGAAGTGGGAAGAGAATACAATTTGTAAATTCATAGACTTAGTTCCTTCTATCAATTATGTATTCATTCGTTTACTTAGATATTTAACAAGCTTTGGTAGACGGCTCGTGGACACAGGGATACAAAAATGAGTAAGACACAGCTGGGACTTCAGACCCCACAAAGGCAGACAGAGCAGAGCAGGATGGGCTATGGAAGGGTGCAGAGACAGGGACAGCCAAGCACAGGGCAATGCCAGTGCACACTGCTTGGGAAATGACGGGCTTCCAGGAGATAGCTCTTGCCGGTAGACTCAGTGGTTTAAAGGATGAATAATAATAGTAATAACAGATGCTATTTTATGAATGCTTACAACGTGCCAAGTTCTATTCTAAGCGCTTATATCAATCAACTTACTTAATCCTCACAACCACCCTTTGAGGCAGGTCCTATTATTACCCCCATTTTAAAAATGAAGCAACCAAGACTCAAAGTCAGTTATGAAGTGGCAGAACTGGAACTTGAACTCAGACTCAGGACTGTGACAAAGAAAAGGGAGTGAAGTTGCACAGAAAGATAGGAGGAGATAAAGTCATAGATATCAGCAATAGTAAATCCTAAAGACTTTGTGTTGATGAACAACTGTGAATTTATTCTAAAGGCTACAGTTACACAAGGCTTCCCAGTGTATCAAAGGTATGATTCAAGCGCACCTGTTCTCACTTCTACCTGTTTGCTCACATTATCCTCCCAGAAATGTCCTCCTCATACCTGTCCTCTCCTTTAATTCTTGCCCATCCTTTAAAACCTACCTCCTCTATGACACCCCTAGCCCCAAAGCCCCACTATCCAACTCTTCCAGCACTGATGGCCCATATCACACAATTCAACAATGCTGTCTCAGGCTGTACACTAAGTTTTCATATGTATTTACCCAATCACCCCATACAGGTCACACACTCTTCAAGGCTGGAAACCACGTCCTATTTCCCTTCTAGATTCCCACAGCATCTAGTTTGGTTGGTGAGCCTCTGGAAGTTACTCAATGAAGAAAAACTGATAAATTGATACACTGTAGGAATAGTGAAATCTGTTGTTATTACTGTTCTTCAAAGCTGAAATTTCCCAACATCTCTATCCAGTCTTTCTGCGTACTTGTTACATAATCAAGAGATTTAAATCTCAACAATAGATAATTATAACTTGCTTGGCAAATGCCCAAACTGCTGCCCAAATTAAAGGAGGAAGAAAGATAAAATAACAAGAATAAATCACGACACATGTATTAGCTCTCACTGATTTTCTAATTCTGCTTTATAACTAGTATTATTTTCAAGATAATCATTATATTTTAAGATTACAAGGTCTCTTTAATGTTTATGTTGTTTTCCTACACCTTCCAATTCACCAACCTCCAGCCCTACTATTCAGACAGGATTTAATTGTTAAATTAGCCTTGACAGTTGAGAGACTATTTTTAAAGACCTCCCAAGTAGGAAATTCCATATCCTTCCACAGTAATTCATCCTTCTCAGCCAAGTCTTCCCTATATTTAATCGAAATCCCACACATTGCAGTCAGGGCCTGTTTCCTTTTGTTTTGACCCTTGCTGTATAAAGGGAGACTAGTTGATTATCATCAATTATGACTAAACAATTCTTTAAAAAAACAATAAGTGCTCTTAAATAACCCAGGCTTCTCTTGCTCAGTTGAATAATCGTAGTTATTTTAACCTATACTCACAGATCTTATTTCCTAACTATTTTTATCCTCACTCCTAAATTCTTTCTAAGTCCTCTAAATACTTTTGCGTGGAATCCAAAGCTTAAAAATGGGGCCTGGGGAATGTCTGGCTGGTGATGGGCGTAACTGGAAAATGATCTCATGGTTCCTGATTTCTGCACTTCTAGTCCTACCTGTTAGTAAAGTGCTGCCTACCTCTTACAGGACTATCTTCCCAACTCATTGCCTGACAATCACCCCTAAAATATCCTTCAGCCAGATTAAGGAAGATTACAGAGTAAGGACTCCCTCTCAGTAATTATTGCCCTCCCCCAAGTACTTGATCCTTTTAACTCAAATTCTCTGTGAATCTCCTACCATTTGTCTACAGTGCTAAGGAGTCTGCATTAATAATGCTGATCCTATCCTCTGAGACGTGCACCATCATTATTAGCAGCAAACTTAATGTGTATGTTTCTATTTTTTTCTCTCTAAATTACTGGTCACTTTTTCCAGACCATTCCTCCTCCAAGTTGGCATGTATTTTCATAACTGTGCTCTAAGTTCGGTCCTGTCCAGTAATCACAGGTAGGATGGTTGTAATAGGATTCCCTAATGGACTGATGAGCATTTCCTGTAGAATATAATTTAAAATGTGTTAAAGTCAAAATAAAGTGCACCAGGTCTTTCCTACCTATCTTTCATAAGTCACAATGAATGAGTCTGACAAGGTTTTTTTTTCCTCCATGAGTACTCAGTAATCTGTCCAAGTTTTAAAAAAACAAACAAAACAAAATTGTAATTCAGGTCACTCTTTTTTTACTTTAAAAATACATTCTCATCCATTGCTATCTTTTTCCACCAAGTATGATATTGCTACCAATTTCCCAGAAATTCTTCTCTGCATTACTTTCCCTATCTCCCAAATTACTTCCCAAGATCTGATCTTGGATTTTTTGTTAAACCTAAAAACTTCAATAATTTTCTATATTTCCTTTAAAAATCTATCTTGGATTTTTATTTTTAATAACAGCAAAGCAACCTGCCAATTCCATAAAACTGGGCAATTCGGTAAGGAAAAAAAAAAACTACATGTTTAATAGAGTTGATTGGCCTATGTTGTCAAAATCATTTGAGCCAGTAGCCTTAAATATAGCCTTGATAGTATTCCAAATTATTTTCATTTCAAAGGTAGTTCTGTATTCAGAAGCTTCTATTTTTTCCACCTTTTATTATGTTTTATGTTATTTTCTAAAGGTATACTTAGCTCTTTGGGGCTGCCTTGCTCTCTAAGTCTTTTTAGTATAGAAATTTTTTACACTAGCTCTCTGAGATCGTTGTTTTTACACTAGCTCTCTGAGATCGTTGGAAGCTGATCTGAAAACATATTAACTTTACTTAATTGATAGCAAAGCAGCTGTGAGGTAGCTACAATCGCCAAAGATATTAGTAATTGAATTAAGAGCCTAAAAGTCAAAACTTCTCAGTCTCAGATGTAACTGGAAATGCTGAGTTACAATGTTGGGAGGTGTTTCTCCAATAGAGTCTCTGATCCTCTTCTCCTTTTAACCAGTTTTTCTCATTAATCTTATTAATTTCTTTAATGCTTTCTCTATGAAGATTATTTCCAGTCTATCTTACATGCCCACATTCTCAGCTTTATTTCAGGTGTCTTAAGCTAAATATTAATATCAGCCACATCATCAGTGATCCCTTCAGACCTGCTCCTTCCCCTGGCATCTCTATTTCTCTTGATCCTCACTTTCCTACTTACCCAGGATAAAAGCTATAAACAGAGATGTGGTTTTCTTTTCCTTTCTACGCAACCTTCAATTTTGCCTTCCTTTCCATCACCATCATTCTTTGTTAAGGCTTCATTACCATTCCCTGGTCGTATAACAATCATCTTAATTTGTTGAATTCCCCTCTATTCATCCCAGGCCGTCTCTATTACTAGACCAGTATTTCCAGTAACAAGCTATACACAGAAGAGAATGCAGATAAGGGAAGAGCCACTTTCTTAGAGATAGAGAGATGTTAAAATAAAGGAAAAGGTTATTTCCCCTAATTAAATACCTCCAAGTTTGAAGAAAAAATATATATATATATGTATAAAATACCTTCTAAGCCTACTTTATGAAGTTCAAAATTCTTTATAAAGTTCAAGTATGCAATGTCTCTTCTATTCTAACTCCAATTCCCCACGATTCTCCTTTGATACTCCAATATAACGAGCGATTCATTATTCCTCAAGCATTCCCTGTGCTTCCGTGCCTCCATGACAGTACACACGCCCTTCACTCTCTTCTGAATGCTAACTCTCCTCCAGTTTCTACCCA
This sequence comes from Avahi laniger, assembly GCA_963575035.1. Classification (NCBI taxonomy): domain Eukaryota; kingdom Metazoa; phylum Chordata; class Mammalia; order Primates; family Indriidae; genus Avahi; species Avahi laniger. The sequence goes on from CAUYSK010052477.1 coordinate 73,531, forward strand.
TCATTCAAAGTTAAGCTCTTATGTGACATTTTCTATAATGTGTTCATATATGAAGGACTCATGCCAAACCCATCCTCTAACCCAAGGGTCTCCAAACTGGTATACACACCCCGAGGGAAGAGCGAATGATCAGAAGTTTGGAGTTACACAATGCTATGGCATGTATTCATCATTTGTCTTCAGCATATTGTGACACATTGCAGATTATGTAGATATTTGGATAGTCTTATCTAATTTTTAATTAAACTAACTCTTACATCATGTCTAACATTTTTTCCTACAAAGAACCTGCAAATTAAAAATAATAGTAATAACGTAAGCACCCACAAACAAGAATTACATGAGAGATGCGATGTTCCCCCTCCGCCCAATACAAGCTTTAAATCAGTCACTTCAGATGCAAAACCAATGACTTCTGAATCAGATCTGACATGTAGACCACATTACTATCACTACAAAAGTTATCAACAGTATAATAAAAACAAGAAAAATTTTCTGTGATTCAATAAAATTAAAATTGTTTAAAAAATATGGCCTATTTCATCTTTATATTTTAATCTCCACTTTTATATATGATTATAATGTATGTCATATATCAGTACAGAGTATATGTACATAAAAATATATATTGTAGGTAAGTGTGCATAAATTTTATTAATAGGTCACAAAATCAAAAAGTGTGAGCACTACTCTTCTCACCTGTTGTAGCACTTTCATATCTCTTTTGCTTTATTATAGTCATTTGTACACAGGCATGTGCCTCCCCATGTCTTCTAAACTATAATCTTTTGGAGGGAAGGCCTATATCTTATCTTGTTCACATCCTATTGTCCACTATGCCCGATACATTTATTAAGCACATTAGTGATGGTTCAATCAATGTTTGGGAGAAGGATAAATAAAAGGCTAGATGACTAAATGGGAGAATGAATATTTTGTGGTTTAAAGTGCTATTTAAACTTGTTCCTTGGCCGGGTACAGTGGCTCACACCTCTAATCCTAGTATTTTGGGAGGCCGAGGTGGGAGGATTGGTTGAGCTCAGGAGTTCAAGATCAGCCCGAGCAAGACTGAGATCCCATCTCTACTAAAAATGGAAGAAAAATTAGCACGGCAACTAAACATAGAAAAAATTAGCCGGGAGTGGTGGTGTGCACCTGTAGTCCCAGCTACTTGGGAGGCTGAGGATGGAGGATTGCTTTAGCCCACGAGTTTGAAGTTGCTGTGAGCTAGGCTGAAGCCATGGCACTCTAGCCTGGGCAACAGAGCGAGACTCTGTCTCAAAAAAATAAAAATAGAATAAAAACAAAAACATAAATAAACTTGTTCCTAGTTGGATTAACAAGAAGGAACACTTAATAGAGCATACCTAAGGCAAGGGGCATTAAAGAGCAGTTCGGGTGGGGCTAGAAAAATCAACATGGGATTCCAGATTTCTCCAGGAAGAATGTCATGTTTCAGAAACTTGAAAGAAGGTAGAGTCCAAATGAGCAGTGGCAACGATTTCTCTCTTTGAAGAGAACCAGGGTTCTTGACACATTCGCCCTTACTCAAAAGCAATGTGCCTGGTTGCTTTCTTCATCAACAGAAGTTTTCTCCTGGTCTGAGTGTCTGAACCTGTTCTGTGACCCAGGGCCTTGTTTGTTACCTAAAATGAACTGACTCATCAGGAAACGCATTTGTACTGCTCCATTTAGACGAGCATCACAGCCCTGTTCACGGTATAACAATTCATCGCAGCAGCCACGTTAAAAAAAATCCACGCAGGACAACCTCCGATGATAAAATATTTTAATCACAAAAGTCCTCCACGAGGTGAACACTGTGATTACCAAGGGTTCAGTGCCTCCTGCACTTAAGGAGACACAACCGGGCCATAACAGATGATAATGCCCTCTGACACCAATCAAGCTGAAAGGAAGTATAGGACTGAGTCTAAAGGAAGGAGGTTGCTAGGGAGAAAATGCGTCTAAATCTGGCAAGAAAACTGCATTCAAAGAAGGGATGAAGTAATAGGATCAACTGCAGCATCCACAGAGAGAGAGGAGAAAGGGAATGCATACTCCCAATGCTGTACAAGTGCTATTTTGGGGAATAGATGCTTTACTTATTTCAAAACACTGTGGAGTTTCAAACACCTTAGTCACTTTGTTTATGACAAGTTTTAGCTAAACAGCGCTCGTGAAGTCCAGACATCACAACGACTAGAGCCAGGTTCAGCCATGGTGTAGCCTCCAATTGCTCTGCTGGGAGGTGACTAGAAGATCCCAAGGGTGACATCAGCCAACAGGGAGGCCTTGCCCACCGCCCACTCCTCAGCATCACAGCCCCTCACAGCTTGCAGGGCATAAGCTCCCAAATGACAAAACTCTGAGAGAGTCCTTGTTGAGGAAATGTCCCCTCATACATGCCAAATGCAGCTGCAATTGAAGTATGACAACTCCACTATGGTGCTAAGAATTGACTGGTTTCATGGTTGGGGTATAGGAAGGGATTTAAGGAATATCAGGAACTCATTCATTGAAAATGCAGGTTTGTTACCACTGCACTGAGACCCAGCTGAAGGCCTAACTCGCCTCTCCAGGTAGTTCAGAAGGTCCTGTGTGCCTCCAAACCAATCCAATGCTAGACCCCTTTCTATGAAGGCACTCAGGCCAGAAAAGTCACACAGTGGGGGAGGCCATAAAGCCCCCTATTAGTTTCAAAAGAAATATGGAGAAACAAAGTCTAAAACAGATTTGATGTACAAACACTTTGGCGAAAGGTTTTGTAATTACTTATAAAGGTATACAAACACCTACTCATGCCAGACCAATTCCGTTCTCAAGCACATATCCAAGAGAAATGAAAACATATGTCTACACAAAGACTTGTACAAGAATGTGCATAGCAGCTTTATTCATAATAGCAAAAAACTGGAAACATCTCAAATGTCCATCAATAGGAGAATAGATAAACAAATTGTAGGAAGCATACATATAACGAGATGTTTCTCAGCAAAAAAAAAAAAATAAAAATTAAAAAACTGTTGATTTGATACACAGGGCACATATGAATCCCACAGACATTATGCCAAGTAAAAGGAAGCCCAACACAGAATACATATTGTGTTATTCAATTATATGGAGCTCTAGAACAGGCAAAACTAATCTATAGTGAAAAAAGGTAAAACTGTGGTTACTCAAGGGAATGGGGGGGAATTGAATAGGAAGTGAAATTTTCTGAGATTGCAGAAATATTTTATATCTTTATAGGAGTAAGGATTACACAATGTATGCACTTATCAAAATTCATTGAATTATACACTTGATATTTTTTATTTTACTGTATATAAATTTTACCTTAAAAACAGTAAACAATTGTGGAAGTCTAATTAGTAGAGTTTTTTTCCCCCCCCAGAGGTATGGATCAGCAATTCTGAAACTACTTTCTGTGTATCCTAATGTTAAGCAAATGAGCAAATATATTAAGAATAATGGTATTCAAGTTTCTCACTGTTGCAGAACAAAGTTACAAATATAGGAAAGGGAGGATTAGAATGTACATTGTGGTTTTAGATTAAAATTGGAGGCATCATTAGGAACTCACAGTTTTTAATAGATGGATGGCTAAATAAAGATTATATATACAGGAAGTTTCCCAGCTCTGTCTACCTGAGAGGACATAAAAGCAGTAACACCAGTAGCAATGAGCATATCTAGCACCCAAAATTGCTTTCTAAAGAATAGCAGCTTCTCCACAAAAAGGAACCAGAGATCCATGGGAAAAGGCCGATTCCTATGGTATTGCCCTGCTGAAGGTATTTTCTTGCTGGAGAATAGAAAATACAAGATAATGCTTGAACATCTTTTTTTATCTGAAATTAAGATAGTGGTCAGAATATATCTGTTCCCAAGTATCCGTGGGAGAATTGGTTCCAGGGCTTCCCACAGACACCAAAATTCACAAATGGCTCAAGTACCTTATATAAAATGGCATAGTATTTGCATATAACCTATGAACATCCTCCCATATTCTTTCAATCATCTCTAGATTACTTATGATATCTAATACAATGTGAATGTTATGTAAATAGTTGTTTTGCTATATCGTTTAGGGAATAATGACAAGGGAAAAAAGTCTATACATGTCCCATCCATTTTTTTTTTCGAATATTTTCTATTGGTTGGTTGAATTCATGGATGTGGAATCCATGGATACAGAAGGCTGAGTGTGTTCTGGGCAGAATATATCAAAAGGACACCAGATCCTAATTTCTGCTTCCACCTTTACTTTAGTATCAAAGACAAGCCAGATAACCTAAAAAGTCATAGGTTTTTTAATAAACCTATCAGATAGCCAAGGATGAAAGAAATTGACATGAACTAAAATCTAGGAAGTAACAAGTCCCTCTAGGAAAGGCCCTAGAGCTCCTCTCATATTTTGTAGGGCAGTGGGAATAGGAAGAAGCTGCCATTAATGGGTTTCAGGAGAAACTAACTGAATTTTGTGAGAATTTTAATGATTAAATGATAGCTGGTGTGATATTTAGAATCCTGAGCTCAATGCACAAAGAGAATCTGCACCTACTCATCAAAACTTTCCCATAGGCCTTCACTAAGTGTTCATGGAAAAGATTATGAACAGAGCAAGAGAACTGAGACAGACTATTTAAAACTCAGGGCCTTGCTAAAT
>CAUYSK010052481.1:0-15136 GCA_963575035.1 Avahi laniger
CAAGACAAGGATTACTTCTGTTACAACTTCTATTCAACATAGTGCTGGAAGTTCTAGACAGATCAATCAGGCAAGAGAAGAAAATTAAGGGTATCCAAATAGGTAAAGAGGAGCTCAAATTCTCTTTGCTGATGATATAGTCTTATATCTAGAAAACCCCAAAGATTCTGCCAAAAGACTCCTGGAATAAATAAATAAATTCAGGAAAGTCTCACATTACAAAATCAATATACACAAATCAGTAGCATTTCTATACACCAACAACAGTCAAGCTGAGAATCAAATCAAAAACTCAATACATTTCACAATAGCTATAAAGAAAATAAAGTACCTAGGAATGTACTTAAGAAAGTGAAAGATCTCTACAAAGAGAACTACAAATCACTGAGGAAGGAAATTGCAGATGATGTAAACAAATGGAAAAGCATATCCTGCTCATGGATCAGCATACCGGAATCAATATTGTTAAAATGTCTATACTATCCAATGTGATCTACAGATTCAATGCAATCTCCATCAAAATACCAATGTAATATTTCACAGATTTAGAAAAAAAAATTCTACACTTCATTTGGAACCATAAAAGAGCCCGAATAGTCAAAACAACCTTAAGCAAAAGGAGCAAATCTGGAAGTATCACTTTACCAGACTTTAAACTATACTACCAAGCTATAGCAACCAAATCAGTATGATACTAGCACAAGAACAGAAATATCTATGGATCAGAATGGAGAATCCAGACATGAAACCATCTTCATATTGCCATCTGATCTTTGACAAAGCAGACAAAAATATACACTGAGGTAAAGAATCCCTATTTAAAAAATAGTGCTGGGAAAATTGGATAGTCACACATAGAAGATTGAAACAGGATCCATATCTCTCAACACTAACTAAAACCAATTCAAGATGCATAAAAGACTTAAATCTAAGACATGAAACCATAGAATTCTAACAAAAAAAAAAGTTGGAAACACTGTTCTAGATATTGGCCTATGCAAAGAATTTATAAAGAAGATCCCAAGGGTAATTACAGAAACAACAAAAATAAATAAATAAATAGAACTCAATTAAATTCAAAAGCTTCTGCATAGCCTGGGAAACAATCAATAGAGCAAATAGACAACCTACAGAATGGGAGAAAATAGTGAAAAGCTGCACATTCAATAAAGGGATAATAACAAGAATTTAGAAAGAATGCCAACAAATCAGAAAAAAAAAAATCAAAACACCCCATTAAAAAGTGGGCAAAAGACATGAACAGAAGCTTTGCTAAATAAGATAGACTAATGGCCAATAAACATATGAAAAAATGTTCAGCATCACTAATCATCAGAGAAATGCAAATCAAAACCACGAGGAGATATATCACCTAATCCCAGTGAGAATGGCTTTTATCAAGAAGGTCCCAAAACAATAGATGTTGTCATGGATGTAGAGAGAAAGGAACACTTGTACACTATTGGTGGGACTGCAAACTAGTAAAACCTCTATGGAAAATAGTATGGAGATTCCTCACAGAACTAAAAATAGACCTATCATTTGATCCAGCAATCCCACTACTGGGTATTTGCTCAAAGGAAAAAAAGTGATTTTATCAAAAAGTCATCTGCACTGTAATGTTTACTGTAGCACAATTCAATGATGTGGAATTAACCCAAGTGTCCATTAATTCATGAATGGATTAATAAAACATGGTATATATATACTATGGAATACTACTCAGCCATAAAAATAAATGGTGAACTAATACCTCTTGTATTATTAACCTGGATGGAGCTTCTCTTCTTTGGCTATTATCAGTTCTTCTACAGGCAGAAAGAACACGTAACTGCTAAAAACAGAGAAAATGGCAATTTCGAGAGCAGAGCATATGCTAAATTAACCTTGGTCATGCACTGAATTTCACCAAATATTAGCTACTTCCAAAAAAATGAATTCTTTTAGATGAAAGTATTAATAAGTAGTATATACTGTGTGCTTCATATATTATAACTCAATTTTCATAATAACCTTATGATATAATTTATTCTAACAATATCCATTTTACAGATGAAGAAACTGAGACATAGTGATATTCAGTAATGTATTGCAGACTCCATAGTTAATACTGGAGACACAATTTGGGCTAAAACAGTGGGGCTTCAGATAGCACATATTTATTTACTTTGCTAATTTCTAGTTTCTCTTAAAATTGATCAAGAAGGCATCCTCCAGATCCTGGAAAAGATAGTTTAAAGGTATAATGTGTGTAGTATTGAGGTCACAATTTGGGAGAGGGCTTGGTTTATTATTATTTTCTTTTTAATTGCCAAATGGACCAATGAAGTGTAACTGGAAAGTTAGTAGCATTTTGATCACAAATATTTATGCATGAAAACCCCTTAGCCACTGCATGTAGAAAGTTATCGGAAACCTCAATTTTGTGGACTAGACTATTGCTCTCACCAAATTAAATCATGAAGCCTCAAAATTAAGGCCACACCTGTAGAAAGTGGTAGAGTATTTCAGAGGATTAGAAATTTTCCTAACAGTAATGTAAGAGTCAGGAAAACAGAACAGCATACTAATTTGCATGATAATAGTGAAAGGATGTTTCCAACTATGAGTGTTGAACTATTAGAAAGTAAACCAAACCCTGAAGTAGAGAAGAGTTTGAAAGCCAAAAAGGACAGACAGATAATGACAGAACTTAAACGTCAAAACAAAAGCAGGGTCATGTCCAAGAATAGATATCGTTTTGTCACAACTGTACCCTCCAAGATGGGAAGTGTAACATTCAGAATTCTCAAGGGAATCTGAGGTCAATACTTTAGAAACAAATGAAAGATTAAGCTAGGTTTTGCACTAGGTAAATATTTAGTGAAAATATTATGGCAGGGATTTTTTTGAAAGCACTAAGACCTCATTGTCAAAGAAAAATGTCTTAGAAAATATTAAAGCTAGGCCAATATATACTTTAACAGCCAAACACTGACAGTTTTGCAAGTGAAAGACATTAATTACTACATTAGACAAAGACATAAATTGGACTGTCCCGGGCAAATCAAGATGTATGATCAACTTAAACTTGTTCATGTAACTATACCTTTATGTTCCAACTCATTCCCAAAGTGATGGAGAAAGTTTCAGATAATCGAAATAAATCTGTACTAGAGGCCACAGTGTTTGCTTTCCAGCCCCAGCTCAGTTACTAACTAGATAGTCAGATGTTGACAATCACATACTTTTTCCAAGCCTTTGTTTTCCCTCTCCACAGGCCTACTTACACTCCTAAGCTTAGAGCACCGTAGAGGCTCAACTGAGGAAATTCTTAGAATGGTAAATAAGATCACATAAACCTACTACAACAAAAAATTTTCAGGATCGGTGAGATCAGCTACTTTCTTTATAGAGTCATTTCAGCACCAACAGACAGGCTCCTCAGTCCTCTAAACTACCTCTCCTGATGTGACGTGAAGCATAATTTTAAAATTAAGGCATTTATTGAAATACGTCATGCAGAAGCCATACTAAGGATTCTCAGTTCTGTATACATTGACTAGTACATATCTTGACCAGTATAATTTAACTGTTTCTTGCAAGGAGGATTAATTTTGAGACATTTTAAAGAAAAAATAATTAGAGCCCCAGTGTCCTCACAGAATGTCAATAGGGCACAAAATATGCAGTGATGTAAACTGAAGACAAATTGTCCACACATCAATGTGTCTAAAAGACAAATTGTCCGCTCATCAAGAGATATTCGAACCAAGACATAATCAAAGCCTTTGTCTTTGTGACATGAGTGTAGTGTTTTGAAGAATGAAATATTAATCAGTACGTTGTCTTGTCTAGATGGCTTGAAATGATTGGTTTGACAGACATTATTATGCACTTGATGAAGCTGACTGGTTGATCTGACATTGGGTAGAAGCAGCCTAATATCAACGCTGTGGATGTGACAGTAGAAATTGGAGTTGATTGACGGTATTCACAAAGTGAAAGGCTTTGATGATTGAATCCTGAAATAGCAAATGTCAGAAGCCTCAAAGATCCCAGTCCTCTAAATCTTGGTGTTTGCTGAGTATTGAAGCAGAGATTTTCAGTGAGGGTATTAGACATACCAAGTGTCAAGAAATGTTTGCAGGCATGACATAAGCTGTTACTATAACACCGGTTAAAATACAAAGTGTGCAAATGACTTACCATTATGTAATTTAATCTGATTCAAACTATCCCTTATACAAGATAATTTCTGTCCTCTTTCTTTAGACAGAGGAAAGTCATGGGCATCCATTATCTTATTATATCCATTTAAGAGTCTCTCGCATGGAGACCTGTTGAGACTGCTCTATATGACTGAAAACTTATACTGCATGGTTTGTCTGAACTCAATATTACCCAGTTGTTCCCTAGTTGTCTTCTGTGAATGTGGCTGGTTTTCCAATATAGAATATGTTTTTCCATGTTCAGAACAGGTTTAACACATATTGGACTGACTTTTCCTAATAAGCTGTTCACATGCTAATAGGAAACTAGCCACACACTAGATACTTAGTAAACATATTGTTAATTGATTTTTCAACCTGGATCTTGTTGGTAAAATTGAAGTTTACAGAAGTTACTTCACAATTATTCTGATAAAATTTAAATGTAAGGAGCTAATCCAAGAAATAATTTGTTGTTATAATACTAATATGAAACTTTCTTAAACTTAAAACTCATGAACTCCAACATGATCTGAACAAGCAGAACATCAGAAAAAGAAAAAAGGTAAATGTGATTCTGAGTCATGAAACAAGTGATGCCTGCCTACAAACGGAAGGTATGAAGAGACAAATTACTTCTAGAAGAAGACATGCTACTTACACAAAAGAGCTTTGGGGTGTACACACCCACCCCACACCCCTACACACACCACACACATACCTGGTAATCTTCTCTTTTTCTATTTTGTATGAAGTTTAGTTAGCGTGTGTTCTCTATTGAAAGGAAGAAAACAAAATATAAGATACAATGAAAACTTGGGAACAAAGAATTGTGAAAGATTAGAAGGCAGGCTACGTTTTTTCTGTCAAATTTCTACTTTCTTGCTGTGAAATTATTCTTTCTGGTACTTTGCTTCCTTAACGTAGATTAGGTCTCACCTAAATCCTTCACAGTGCATTTAGAACTAAATAAAGCATTAATATGTTCATCTATGTGAAATATTCCCTTAACTGCTACCTCTGGCAGTCATTTAACTGAATTTGATATGGAGAACACATTGACATTGTAAAGGTTAATGATCCAATTATTAACAATACTCATTTTCAGAAAATGGCTTTAGTCACTGTTTCATAGAAAAGGGGAACAACAATTTATTTGTTCAGTAGACTCAAATGTCAGGGAGAAGTCTTTCTCTTTATGCTAAATGAAGATTCTCATCATCTTCAAGCACATAAGAGTGCTCTCAAATAATATGTGAAGTGGCTCCTGTTGTTCTTCTTCTATAGATGGGCACGGAAGGGTTAAATGAGGCAAGCAGTATTTCCCCGACATAGAAGCAGCCCAGCATAAAGTAACTGGAAAATGTCCAAACAGGTAGACAAGGCTTAGTATTAAGAGTATATGGTAACAGGTGGCACGACGAGCCTAAGGTCTGGATTTACGAAGTGAAATCCATCAGGCAGATGGAGTAGAGCTACCCAAGAGCTAGGAAAAGGAAATATTTGGAGTTCCTTATGGTAGCCGAGCAGTGTACAAGCATAAGTAAAAAGAACTGTAAAAAGGTGAATCCTAGATAATGGTTAGAGGATTTAGTCTTTTAAAAAGTGAGTGTCTTCAGGAAGGGGAGAATTCTTTATTAATACTGGGCTTCAATATAAAAGATCAGCATTACTGCCGACATTTATTCAGTGCTTCATATATACCAGTTTATCAGCTTTTTCTATATATCTCACTTAATTTTCTCCCCAAATATGTCCCCTTATACACATATTACTATCACTTTCATATTACAGATGCAGCAACCAAGACAGAGCAATGAAGCTGCCTAGGCAAAGGTCATAGCTACTAAACAGCAAACAGCCTACCCAGGTACAGCTTGTTTTGATAAAGGCTCACTTCAAAACCACCGTTCAGTAGTACTTTTCTAGTTCTTTAATCTTTCATCATGGTTGATATTGCCATCACCACCATAATGAGCAGCAGCAGCATCCACCTTATCTTTATCATGTTATACAGGATGCTGTTCTCCGACTCATGTCCATGGTTCCTGTGCCTGGTAGTCATCCAAAATCTAATCTTTCTCACCAAGAACTACCGCCATTAGAGTTACATCTAAAGTTACCTAAACAACCTCAAACTTCTAGGCAACTTATTACTCATTTCAGTTTCCAGAGAAGAAGACAAAAGTTCCCTAGATATTCCAAACGGAGGGAATTTAATCAAAATATTTGATTACACAGGTGATGGGAAAGCTGAGAAGACTACCGGGGAAGAAAGAGGCTTTTCGATAATAAGCAACAGCTGAAAGTACTGAAAGATGATGGGAAGAGAATGCGTTTCTGGGGCTACATACCTGAGGCTATCTGACGGGAGCTAAAACCAAGGCTAGGGACATTGGTGCAAGATGGGACCACAGAAAGGTTGGTCAACCTGCCATGCATCACTTTATAGTTGAGGCTGAAGCACAAAAAAGACTCGCACCACCCCCAGAGAACCAGCGGAGGTAGGGAGAATTGGGAAGAGATCTTCTGTCTTCTCCATTCCTTCTGCCCTCACAAGCAAATGAACAAACCTTTGCTGGGCTCTACCCAGCAGGAAACCAGATGAGAAATTAAGCCTGCAGGGTTACCGACCTTGCCCCACTGAGTGTAGCAGGGAGAAGATGAGAAACGGATCCAGGGCAAATAGGATGATAAATAGCACAACAGTCAAACTTGAAATGATGGCTGCTTACCTCTTTTGGTAGGGATCCCTCATCAAGTCCCCCAAAGTGAATTTTTCACACACCCAATAACCTGCATGATTAATACTTTCCTATCACTGCTGCTCTAAATTACAGAAAATGGGCTGCTTAAAGTTCTGTAGATTTGAAGCCTGAAATGAGTCTTACTGGACAAAAATCAAGATGTGGACAGCACCAAATTCCTTTCTGAAAGCTGTAGGGAAGTCTGTTCCCTTACCTTTCCATCTTGCAGAGACTGTACAAATTCCTACGGTAGTGATCCTCTTCCATCTTCCAAGTCAGCAAATCTGCTTCTTACTTTCTGACCACCTGACAAGCCTCTTCTGCCTCCCTTTTAAAGACTCTCTAACAACAAATTACATTGGGCCCAGCTGGATAATTCATGATTAATTAGCTACCTTAATTACATCTTCTACCTTCACTCTACTTTGCCACATGAGGTAATATATTCACAGTTTCTGGGGATTTAGGTATGGACATCTTGGGGGAGAAGGAATATTCTGCCTAGCACAAAACTTATTGTTTTCATTGTACCATCTCAAACAATCTCTAATGTTGGCAAAATTTCATTGTGCTGATTTCATGAAATATAGTAACAGACAAGCAGAAAACTCATTTTATTTATGTTGATGAAATTCAGTTGAATCTGACCCAAGCCCTTACTAAATCTTCAATGGCACGTTAGTACCTAGACATCATTTTGGCTGCTTGGATGATTGTATTTCTTTTTTTCTCCAGAATTTTCTTTGTTTCAGACAACTGAGTAAGCTTATGATTGACTTCTATTTAAGTCAGGTGTTGCCATTCTAAGTGCCTGAGTTGAATAAAATGAAGGCTTACTTTCCTAGTAAATTTAGATAATGGCATATTGGTATAAAAAATGAGTTCAGCCCAAACGGATTTTATTTTGTTTGTTGATCACTACTGCTGAATTAGTTTGGCAAGGATCCTACAGCTGAAGATGGCTACTGAGGACTAACCTCCACTCTGGAATGCCTTCTAGGCTTCTTATCTTGGAACTAGATTCTAGATTATAATTTTCACATTGAAATTCCGTCTTCTTCCTACAGGGACTGATCCTTAGATAAATCGTTGGGTAGCTAGCAGGCACAGTGAAACACCATTTGTCACTTTCTCTAAATTATCCTTTTGATGATAATTTTATGATAATTTGGTATCTAGTAGGACACTTAGTGGGTAAACCAATGTAAAGGTTTGAAATATGGTATTTTTATTCAATTTATCAAAAATGTTCAATGTATGTAACAACCCTACTACAAAAATATTTTTAAATGTCTGATTGTAATCAAATCTGTAGAAATCCATATGCTTTGGATTTAATTTTACTTAATTGTACAATAAGCTTGACACATTAGAGATCTCATCTACACATTCAAACATATAACTTATAAAAATTGAGGGCAATCAGGCCGGGCGCGGTGGCTCACGCCTGTAATCCTAGCACTCTGGGAGGCCGAGGTGGGCTGATTGTTTGAACTCAGGAGTTCGAGACCAGCCTGAGCAAGAGCAAGACCCCGTCTCTATCAAAAATAGAAAGAAGTTAATTGGACAGCTAAAAATATACAGAGAAAAAAAAATTAGCCGGGCATGGTGACGCATACCTGTAGTCCCAGCTACTCGGGAGGCTGAGGCAGAAGGATCACTTGAGCCCAGGAGTCTGAGGTTGCTGTGAGCTAGGCTGATGCCACGACCTCAACAAAGTGAGATTCTGTCTCAAAAAAAAAAAAAAAAATTGAGGGAAATCACATCACTTTTATTTTAAAAAGCACAGATTTAACTACCTATGTTAGAATATTAGTTGTCCTATTTTCCAGCTCTGTGACTTTGACTAAGTTATTTAATTTTTCTGCTTACATATTTTTCCTCATATGTAAAATGAAGAAAAATACTGCTACTTATTTTATAAAATTAGTATCAAGATAAAGTAAATTAATAGATGTAAAACATTTACAATAATGCCTTCCACATAATAAAAGCTATATGTCATTGATGTCATTAAAATAATTGCCTGATGACTATTTCATTCAGAATTAATTTTTTTACCACATTGGTTAGTTATTAAGGATTATAATGCTATTGTACATACACATGAACAGACATAGAGACCCATTATTGTCTATGCGCGGGCCTTTCTACAGACAAAAAGCTTTGGAATTGGCCCATAATCTGTCTACAATGCTCTCTTTGGAGACATATTCTTCCTTAATTTAACTCCTTAAAAACTTTCCATCTTACTGGAAACCCCTCCATCTTCAAGTAGATGAAGTAGGCCTTTGTCTAAGTTTTCCTTTTTAAATGGCCAGACATACTCTTAAAAAAATAAATAGCCGAATTAGAAAGAGAGATGAATTTTAGAATTGATCAAGAGAACTAGAGACTCAGTACAAAATGATCAACAGTAATCCTGGAGAGGAAAACTGAGTTGTTTTTATGAGAGAACAAAGGCATGATCACCTACATGGTATACCTTAAGGGTACACAGAAAATATACCCAAATATTTCACATCACATACTCAGAATAATGCTTCAGTTTCTGCTATGAAAGCAAAGCTTCAGTGATTTCTAATATAGTACATTTCTTTCAGAACAGTTCATAACATTGGAATGCCTATTAAGGAATAGAACCTTTCTTATCTCAGCTAACAGCTCTTTTGGACTTATATTACAGCCAGTTTGGGGACAATTTTGTGGGAACAGGGTAAGCTTAAGGCACCTAAAATATTGGAAAGGCATTCAAGGCAAAGGTGAAGAGTTAGAGGGACAAGTTTTAGGGAAAATTTTCAAAGAGAAACTAAGTTTCCAACCAATAATTACTAGGGCAGGCACCAAATGGAAAGAAATAAAACTTCATTTCCCAATTGAAGTTTAGCAGCTGACATACCTCAAGTCATGAAACAATGGTATGAACACACTTGATGCTCTTCACACAAAGTCATACCTTCCTTATCAGGAAGAAAAATGGTAATCTGTTTAACCCAGAGTTACTTTACTTTGCCTCTACAGGTATTTCATGAATAAAAGGTACTATAGAAATGGGAAGTAAATGATTACTATCTAATATTGATAAATTTTATGAAGAAATAAAATAGTAAAGGGCTAGAAAGTGACTGAGTGCTACTTTGGAAATTATTTAATTATTGAATAATTAAAATACATTGTGTATTGATTTAGACAATTAACTGAAAATTTACTATGTGCTATCCTAACCAAAGAACTTCTACATAATTTATATCATGTCTGTGTGTGTGTGTGTTAATTTTAGACCCCTTTGTCTAATTTATCCCCCTTTGTAAAAATAAAGAAATAACACATGAGAAGCCAGAAGCTTCTCTTCTCCATCTTTCCCCACAGAATCCCTTCGTCTTGAAAACATCATTCACAAAAATGTATAAATGAATAATGACAGCTGAAAGCATAACCCTTCTAAAAATCATACTTATTTCAATATCGTCTGAGCCATAAAACTAATTAATTAATTAATTTCTGGTTTGGTGAATTTGGATATTCTGTTGAAAAGGCATCTAATGGGGATTTTTCCCAATGCCCCACAAAGCACACAATTTATAAGTGAAATGTTCTCTATCATGTCTGGCAAGATGTGTCTTTTCATTCTGGATTTTGTTTTCTCTCCTCAGTCACCCTAATATTCCTTTCCCTGGGTTATACCATTGTCTAGCAACATTCCTTCCTCCTGCTGAATACTCATATTTCACATCAGTTGTTCCTGGCTTCCTCCTAACACAATTATCATTTTTTAAAATAAATCTCTTTATGTTAATCTAGTGTCTCATTAGAGCAGTGGTTGTCCAACTTGGCCCATATTGGAATAACTTGGAGAGCCTATAAAAAGCACCATATCCGGACCTCGAAACATTAAATTAAATCAGAACTTGTGGAACTGGTACCTTGACATTAGTTTTCTAACCTTCTCAGGTGATGCCAATGTGCAGCCAGAGTTGAGAACCACTGTTAAGCTTTCATCCACAGTTCTAATGAGTTGGTTTTATTATTATTATTACTACTCAGCCCCTTTTCAAAGCATCCATTAACAGATTTTGCAAGACGGGGATTTATCTCTTCCTTTCATGACTATAAGCAAAAGTAGTTGTTATATGGTCAGGGTAATGTCCATTCACAAAGGGAAACAGTTATGTGTGTGCAGATTCAGTACTTTCAGTCCACTGTCAAATGCTTTTTCCTTTCTTAAGAGTCTCATTCCCTCATTCATTCAAGTCACTGGAAAAATTTCATCAGGAAAAGAGTGAAGCAGAGTAACTTCTTGGGGAGATAACACAAAGAACAATAGGTACTAGAGGAAGTAGAGAATCCCAAGACCAGACCCCAGAAAAGTAAGTGAGCCCAGAGAGTGTGATAACGAGGACAATGATGATGAGAATGCATATTTCACCTGCTACCAAGGTCTGTTCAATGTCGGTCAGTCTTATGAGTGAATAGACTTGCCTCTGCCTCTTGGCTGGAGTCAAAATACAATAAAGAAAGTGCAATCCCTCAGCAGTGGTTTCCAGCTTACAGGCAAATTATAATCACTGGGCACTTACAAAAATCCCCATGCCAATTAAATTCTATGGTAATTAAATCACAATTAGTGTTGAGGTTCAGCTCAGTATGTGCTAAAGTTTTCCAGGTGGTTCCAATGTACATCCAATGTGTGTTATGAAAACCACTCTGCTAATAAGGATAGCACTTCTCAGAGAAAACTTTAAACTTTTCTGTCTTCTGGCTATGATGTTTGGCCAGGGTGAGAGGGTCAAAGAGAGCATTCTAACTCTTCCTCTACCATTCTCATATGGTGCTCACCTTCCTACTGAGACTTGTTGACTACAGATTATAGAATTGATTTCTGATCATATATTTCTTTTCTCTATAGCTTTGAACTAGTCCCTTCTTAAACACCGTTTTGGTCTTTAAAAATAAATTTCAAATCATGCAGGAAATGATTTAAGGGTGACGTGCCCCAAATTTGATTATATGGACTTAGTGCTTGGCAATTCTATTTCTACATCAATATGTGATTTTCCTTTCAGTAGTCAGTGAATGGAATTAATTGCCAAATATCTTTAAGAGACACATTATCTCATTGGTCCTTTCAATAGTGACATGTAATTGATCTAACAATTCTTCTTTACTGGAGTTCAGAAAAATTGAGATTTTTTAATTGGTCTCATCCCAAAGAGCATTAGAAACTTTAAAGCTAGTTGTGGGAGTCAAACATACACTTAAATGTATTTGGTGGTTCTCAATTTTTAGGCTGACTATAAAGCACCCAGCATACTAGAAAAGTACAGATTTCTAGGCTTTATTTTGAGACCTTATGGATTAATATTTCCTTTGTGTTTTCCTGGAAGATGCATGTTTGTCAAGCTGCCTTGGTGGTTATGCTATAAATAATTTTCTAAGCTTCAATGTCCTCATGGATAAAATAGCAGTAATAATACCACCAATTTGTTACGATAACTAAACAGTATAATTCATATAAAGCATTGAACAGTGCCAGGCACATAATAAGTGATAGCCAAACTACATACATTATATGTCTAGTCATGTGGTATTGCATTACGTTACTTTATATTACAAATGAATGCAAAACATTTTAAATAAAGAAGAATCTTAAACTATAACAAGTGAAAGGATGCAGAGACCTGATCAAGGTCAGATGGAGTTAATTAAATAATGTTTCACTGTGTTGGTGAGTTTTAAAGGGCCTTGAATCAGCAGCAAAAAAAAAAAAAAAAGCAATTAATCCTCTTAAGGAAAATGACATTTTACAATATGTGAAAATATCATAACTGACTAACTTGGCTGAATCATCTTGTTTTTCTTATAAGAGGTACTAGTTTTATGAAAATGTATTATAATATTGTAATTTATCATTTTTGAGAAATTTTTTTTAAGAACCATCTCATATCATTAAGATTTCCTGGCTCATGTGCATATTTTAGTTAGTTGATGAATTAAAAGGCAAAGTAGTATCAGTCCAAAGCTGTCCTTGATAAATGTTCTGTAGACATAATGCAATGGGAAGTGAATAAACTACCTTGGCTTTTATGAGAACTATAGGAACTTGTGCTAACCACAGGGACTTTGCCATCTCCAAGGCAGATGCTATAGTCAATTGGCTAAATATTCTGAGTTAAGAAATTATACAGTCTGGCTTTGGGGATTCCAACAATGTCAAGATCACCATTCCAGTAAAGTGGGCATATAACCTCTTTAAGTCAACAGAAATAAATAGAAAATGGTCTAAGAGAGCAAACAACAACAACAACAATATGCACCCAGAAAAACATACAAGATACAGATTTTACACCTCTTTAAAGGAGGCTGGTTGTAAAGAGCTCCAAGCTCCCCAGACATTGATTTTCATGCTGGCCTTGGTGAAAGAAAGGAGAATATTTTATATTTTAGTACTTTTTATATTTTTAGTATAAAATATTCTAACACCTTAGGACAAAGACATCATTACTCTTATTTTCCTTTTTTTTTGAAAAAGAAGCCTTGAATTTTCATTTGCACTAGGTCACTTAAATTTTGTGGCTGGCTCAGGGTCTAAATAAGGCCATATGGCAAGACGTGAGTACTTACCAATATTTGGTCCCCCTCCTTTCTGGGTATATCAATAGACTATATTCCAGCCCCTTGGATGTAGGTGAGTCTATGTGATGAATTCTCACTAACAGAACATGATTGGAAGTGAAGTGAGTCACCTACAGGCAAAGTCAATGAAAGAACAGGTGTGCCTTCTATTTTTCTTGGCCCATCATCTGGTTACATAGAGGATTGAGTCTCCAGATTGATGGACCCTAGGACTCTCAATGCTTACATGATGCAGAATCTCACCCCAAACCCTCTCAACCCCCATGGACCCATTAGACTCTAAATTCAGTGAAAAACAAATTTTAATTTTGCTAAGTCATTTAAATTTTGGAGTTGTTAACTACTCTACTTTAACTTAATACAGATCATAAAAAACCAGTTATCAAACAGAACTTGTCTGGCTCTACTTCTACTCATCACATAAGAGCTCTATCTTAAATCAAACTGCCTTTAAATTCCTTTTGGAAGCCTTAGGGCATGAGTTGCATTTATTATTAAAGTTGTGGTATGAAAAAATCATGGGAAGTTTAAAACTTCTGCTCTTCCTTTGTTTGTTTGTTTAATTTAAAAATATTAAGGAGGTACAAATGTTTTTGTTGCATGGTTACTTTGTGTAATGTTGAAGTCAGGGCTATCAGTGTGCGTATCACCAGGACAGTGCTCATTATACCCGATAGGTAAGTTTTTATCCCTCACCACCTTCCCACCTTCCTCCCTTCTTGGTTTCCAATGTCCTTTGTATCTCTTTGTGCAGGTGAATACCCATCATTTAGCTACCGCTTATTAGTGAGAACATGTTTGAACATGCTTTTATAAAAAAGGTAAACACACTCTATTGACCCTTGGGATTCAGGCATCAAAACATATCCAGAGGCCGGGCGCGGTGGCTCACCCCTGTAATCCTAGCTCTCTGGGAGGCCAAGGCGAGCGGATTGTTTGAGCTCAGGAGTTTGAAACCAGCCTGAGCAAGAGCGAGACCCCCATCTCTACTAAAATTAGAAGGAAATTAATTGGACAACTAAAAATATATAGAAAAAATTAGCCGGGCATGGTGGCACATGTCTGTAGTCCCTGCTACTTGGGAGGCTGAGGCAGAAGGATCGCTTGAGCCCAGGAATTTGAGGTTGCTGTGAGCTAGGATGATGCCACAGCACTCTAGCTCGGGCAAAAGAGTGAGACTCTGTCTCACACACACACACACAAAAAAAAACATATCCAGAAAAGTAGGATGGGAACAGATAGTTGTCACAGGGAGGGAGGAGGGAAAGTGTTAACCTTTCATGTGAATTGGAAAGTTAAAACCACCAGAACTTATAGAAGAATGTGACTCATCACTTCAGTTGTTTTCATAGCATCCGAATAAAATTTGAAAATATGGATTTAGAGTAAAGAGAAAGAAATACTCCTGATGAGTAGGTTCTGTGCAAAGCCTTGAACCTTCAAAACTAGTCAGCCCTGTTTGAGCTTTCAGCTCTTTACATGTTCAACTTCATTCAAGGACATAGGTGCTACTAAAAGGTTGAACTCTTAACTCCCAGAAGCATTAAAATAGAAATGGCTGCAGAA
>CAUYSK010052484.1:0-16297 GCA_963575035.1 Avahi laniger
TGTGTGTGTGTGTGTGTGTGTGTGTTTGCTTTGAACAATGTGATAACAAAGTCTTCTGATTCTAAGGTGATAGTCATAAATTAGTTGTAAAATTAGGATATACTCTAAATACTGATATTATGACCAGTTGTTTCCCATGCACAGAGAGTTGCTCATTTGGTTCTTATTGGTTATAACTGCACAAAGACTTGAATTTTTTAAACAAGTACGTTGAATTTCTGCTGCACACCATTGGTTAGTCTAGGTATTTTAGGACTAAAGAAGATTGAAGCTGTTTTCATGCTTTTAGTTAAAAACATTTTTGTTTGCAATTTTTCTACCACCCTGGCTTTGCAATTGAAGTTTTGCAGAGAGAACTGGATTTAAACACTGAATTCTTTATTGGTCCACATTAATCCACTAGATTAGTTTATTCCTTAAAAAACATTCAAAATACTTTAATCTTCTGTAAGGAACTGACTCAAAATTTCACTTACATTCTGTGCTGTCATTATGTGATCATAGGAAATGAAAAGAGGAGTCTATATGGTTTTAAAAGATACCTTGTTCACACATTGGCAGCATTTGGTTCACTGTCTCTTTGTTGAGTCCAGACTCCAGTCACTGGAGAAACAGTGTTTTAAAGTCCATACATATATCTTCAGGTCTTTTTAAGTTCAGCATAGCTTTTCTTTTATCTTGAGTTTATTTCAGTATTCTAATAGGTGTTTCTCCAGATTTCAAACATGGAGACAAAGTTTTTTTATTTAGTCTGAGTTTTCTACCCAAGCATCTAGAATAATACCACGTACCAGATGGGTAAAG
Organism: Avahi laniger; assembly: GCA_963575035.1. NCBI lineage: Eukaryota > Metazoa > Chordata > Mammalia > Primates > Indriidae > Avahi > Avahi laniger. Next base: position 805 of record CAUYSK010052484.1, read on the forward strand.
AAGAATCCAAATAGGTGATCATCAAATTGATAATCCAAGCTCTCAAAATTACTTCCATACAACTTAAGTTGCATTGATGGGGCCATTCTCTGAAAAAAAAAGTAAGCACAAAATTTAAATTATAAAAATTAAGAATATTTGATAACTGTATTTGGATTTGACAATAATTTATCAGCCCATTTTCAATAATATTAGCAAATATTCTATTCTTTTTTTCTGAAATCTTTTTTTGATATTTATCTTTTGTTATTTCAAAATATAAAGGGGGTACAAATGTTTTGTTACATGAATACACTGTACAGTGTTGAAGTCAGTGCTTTCAGTGTACCCATCACCTGGATAGTGTTCACTGTACCCTCCTCCTTGCCTCCCCTCCTCTGCGTTTCCAATGTCCTTTATGTCTCTTATGCCTATGTGTATCCATAATTTAGCTCCCACTTGTTAGTGAGAACATGTGGTGTTTACTTTTCCATTCCTTAGATACTTCACTTAGGATAATGGACACCAGTTTCATCCAAGTTGTTGCAAAGGACATTATTTCGTTCCTTTTTATGGCTGAATAGTACTCCATGGTGTGTGTGTGTGTATACATATATAAAATTCATTTTGTTTATACGCTCATGAATTGATGGACAATTAGGTTGATGCCATGTCTTTGCAATTGTGAATTGTGCTGTGATAAACATTCAGGTGGAAGTGTCTTTTTTATAAAATGATTTATTTTTTTTTCAGGTAGATACCCAGTCGTGAAATTGCTGGATTGAATGGTAGGTCTACTTTTAATTCTTTGAGGAATCTCCATACTGTTTTCCATAGGGATTGTACTAGTTTGCAGTCCCACCAACAGTGTATAAGCATTCCTTTTTCTCTGCATCCATGCCAGCATCTGTTTTTTTTTTTTTTTTACTTTTTAGTAATAGTCATTCTCACAGGGGTAAGGCATTATCTCATTGTGATTTTAATTTGCATTTCCCTGATCATTAGTGATGCTGAACATTTTTTCATTTTTTTTTTTTTGCCATTTGTTTATCTTCTTTTGAAAAAATTCATGTCTTTTGCCCATATTTTGACAGGATTGTTTGTTTTTGTATTGCTGCTTTGAGTTCTTTGTAGATTTTGGATATTAGTCCTTTGTTGGATATATGGTTTGTGAATATTTTCTCCCATTCTTTAGATTGCCTGTTTACTCTGTTGATTATTTCTTTTGCTGTGCAGAAGCTTTTTAATTTAATCAAATCCCATTTATTTATTTTTGTCATTGCTGTATTTTCCTTTGGGGTCTTAGTCATAAATTCTTTGCCTAGGCCAATTTCTAAAAGAGTTTTTCCTACATTTTCTTCTGGAATTGTTATGGTTTCATGTCTTATATTTAAATCTTTAATCCATCATTAATTAAGTTACGTATTTGGCAAGAGATATCTATTCAAGACATTGTTCTACACATTTACTATCATTTAATTCTTATTGCAAAATTATGGAATCATTTCATTTGATGAAGGTAGTGAAGTACAGATAATGAACCTTGAGGATGGTGTAAATAGGGATTTGGGTACAGGTGGTCCAACTCCATCCAGAGTCCACATTGTTGACTAAAATATTATGGTATATGCAAGTTGGAATACTTTGCTTCATCAAAATTGTTAGACAAAATATGTAATATCAACTGAGAATTACAGTTTAATGGTTATATTCCTTTACTTCCCTGTGTACAGAAATAGGAAAAAATAAATTTAATATATTTATCTAGGAAAATATCCATAAAGTGATGAAACTATACAATATTAAACTCATATCATTAGTGTATTCGACTGCATCTAGATGCCATGGGACTGAGGCAGTAAACAACAAATAAAACCTGATTGTAAGTATTTAATAAATATTGTTGATTGTTCTATGGAAAATGAGACACAACTAAGTTCATATGAAAGTTATAAACTTCTAGGACTCATACAATCTTAATGTTAGAAGAAAGGAGTCAGATTCTACCATAACCATCTCCATTTTGTAGGGAAAGATATTTTGGAATTTTAAAGGTTAAGTGACTTAAGATTACGTAAGGAATACTGGCTGAACTTGTGTAGGCCACTTTAATTTTCTGGGATTAGATTTCCCTCTAGTGAAACAAATGTGTAGGAAAAAAGAAAACAGATGAAAATCTAGACTTTTGATTTTTGTCAACATTTTCAGACTCATCTTCTGCTAAAACCTTGAAGTAGTTGAGTTGCCTTTTCATAAGGTATGTCTCATTCAGGAGAGGTAGAAATAAGATTTCATGATTCAGTTGTCACTATATTGGATTAATCTCCTTCTTAGGTGTCAACTCTGTTTTCAACTCCCTCACCTCCAGCTAATAGCATAATGTTTATTGTAATTCTACTTTGAAGGTGTTACTATGTACAAATTATAATTTGGATCTCAGGCAATTAGTGACTGACAAGGTAGAGAAAAGCTCAGTTTCTCTAAGAGGCTGTGTAAGTAAGGTCTTCAATACTTCTGTCACTAAAAATTCACCTTTATTATTCCTTTGGACAGTTTAAACCAAAAGAAAATTAAGAATACCATACTTCTAAAAATTATACAAAGATGCAAAATATAAATTAGGTGCTATAAACTGGTTGCTTATAACAAATATATATCTAAGATAATAGAACAGAGGCAAATTTGAGGGAGGGACATTGAAAGTTCTAAAAATATTTTCATTGCAATTGAGTGAATGCTAAATAACAACCAAAGCAAACAATGGAAGAAAGGCTTAGTCCAAAGAGTCAGGAAAAAACTATTCAGAATACTGTACTAATAAACGTGCATCATGGATTCTATTGTACCTCCAACCTGAAATAGACTATAGCCCCCCTCCAGATGTATAATATTTCTTAGTGTAATCATGTAATCAGAAAAAGTAACTGATGGCAGAAAATATGGTAATAGCATAATAGCATAAATGTATCCCTCCAAATTAAGACTTATTATAAGAGAATAAGTAAATGTAGAAGTAAAAGTAAAAGTAGAATCAAATGGTACATTTGCTGCTAAAATAATGAGTTCAGAGAGTTCATTTAAAACCAAAATCTATCTAGAACTCAAAAAAATCAACAAGAAAAAATCAAACAACTCCATCAACAAATGAGCAAAGGGAAATGAAAAGAAACTTTTCAAAAGAAGACAGAATAATGGCCAGCAAACATATAAAAAAATGCTCAACATCTCTAATCATTAGAGAAATGAAAATCAAAACCACAATGAGATATCACCTAACTCCAGTGAGATTGGCCTCTACCAAAAAATCCCAAAACAACAAATGCTGGCGAGGATGCGGAGAGACAGGAACACTCTTACACTGCTGGTGGGACTGCAAATTAGTGCAATCTCTGTGGAAAAGAATTTAGAGATACCTCAAAGAGCTAAAAATAGAAATACCATTTGATCTGGCAATAGTGCTATTAGGCGTCTACCCAAAAGAGCACAAAACATTCTACTATAAAGACATCTGCACTCGAATGTTTATGGCAGCACAATTCACTATTGCAAGGATGTGGAAACAATCCAAGTGCCTGTCAATCCATGAGTGGATTATTAAAATTTGGTATATGTATACAATGGAATATTACTCAATCATAAGAAACGACAGTGATTTAGAACCTCTTATACTTTTCTGGATTAAACTTAAGCCCATTATCCAAAGTGAGGCACCACAAGATTGGAAGAATGGGCTCCACTTGTACTCACCGTCAAATTGGTACTAACTGATCAACACTAGGGTGATCACATGGTAGTAATACTCTCCAGGGATTAGGGGGCTGGGGTGGGTAAACCCACAACTAAAGGACACGGGGAGCATTGTAGGGGGGAAGGGCAAAGACATAAAGTGTAACCATAGTGTTTGTAACCTCATAATACCCTGAAATAAAAAAAGAAAAATTCTTTAAAGTTTCTGGTATTTGTAGAAGAAAGAGTTATCTCTATTGCAAAAATAGGAAACTAATCTTGAGATTTTAGGTGACTTACCTAAATTTAACCAGAGACTCCATAATGGGAGCAAAAATAAATGTTTTAATTTCCCTATTCACACAGGTGGGTACTTTTTAATGCACTAAGTCACATTTCCTTCATTATTGAGCCTTTTCATATTCTGAAATACAAAAATAATACAATTCCACATTATGGGTCAGAACACACTTAAGAACAATCTGTTTAAAAACTCATGGAAGGCTGCTATTAACCCAATTTGAAAACCAAATTGTTTCAATAAGTTTGCATAAACACAGAATGTTTAAGTAGAAATGTTTCCTCGTCTAATGCTGCATGCATGGTATATTTGTGTGTGTGTGTGTGTGCAGCAAAATATGTGTACTTAGTACCATTCTGCTGATTCTGCCTCTTGGAAATATAATAAGGATCCTAGGAAATAGACTCTGATTGAAATTATGATAACTAGATTTCTAGAACTTTTTTTTTTCATTTGGGTTAGATTCAGGTTGCTTGTTTTAAATATATGTATTCTGATTCTCTAACAGTTTGTGATCATTGGCAGTAGAAGAAAATGAGGAAAAATCCTGAGAAGACTTCCTCCTGTTAAACCACAAAACTGAGATCCTGGATTCCAAAAAAGAGACTCTCTTTCTGTGCCAGTGGTGGAGTTAATTTCCTTCTAAGGACTAATTCTAACTTTATTTTCTGAAAACCATATTTATGGCCAGTTAAAACAGGCAAATGAAAATCTTGGGAGGGGGAAGTGAAGTCATATATGTGTCATATGATGAATGTATGTATATGAATAGAAACTGAATGAGATGACTATTTTATATGCCCACAAAACTCATTTTAAAAATCTGTTTTGGATTTTTTTAAAAAATTGCAAATATACTCTTGTTTTCCTGTGAACTTGATTAATAAGAAGGTACAGGGACTCTTTTCTGTCTGGTATTTTGAAACATCCTACACTAAGAACTAACTGAATTAAGCTATCTGTATATCTTCTACTTAATCCCAGCATGGATTTATGAATAAGTTACAGAGAGGTTATAAAATCCCTAGCCATTTCAAGTGGTTTTAATCAGTCCTCTCACATAGCAGAGTTCAGAGAATTTTACAGTATTAAGATCATAAATTGTTCAACATGATAAAAGGAAATATATACTATTTTCCCCAATAAAATTGCTTTTAATAGTTTCTTCTTAGTTGAAATGTATATATATTTTATGATGGGCAAAATGACCATACATACAAACTTAAAAACTATTTTGAAATCACAGCTGTTAGTGTTAAACATCTAAGACCTTCTGTTATTCTCTTGTAGCTGTTTTAGTGTTGCACGAAATGAATTTTTTTAGGACTTAAAATGTGGGCAATAGCTTTTTACAAATCTTTGATTTTTAAATTTCAAATGAATTATATCTTATCTTGAAAATGGGCAATTGATGAACAAAACCACCTGTTAAGAATGGTATTACTAGCACAGAAAGACCTAGAAGACCCAGTAAGTTATTCTGTTGTTCATAAACAAGAGGATTAGTCTATCCTTGTATTTGAATTCTGGATATTAAAATTTAATTGCAAAAATTAATAATAATGGAGGTATCGATAAAATGCGTATTTTTATTTTCCTAAGAAACTAAATATATTACAATTCTGAATGCTATACCAAACTACTTAGAAGCCAAATACAATTTCATGGAAAAAAAATTAGGAGGATGTTTTACACATTTAGTAATAGCAAATAAAGCAAAACAAAAACAACAACAAAAAATGTGAAGAGTGGTACCCTACTCTTTTAGGGAAATTAAAACACAATGCAGGAAATTTTCTGCATTAAAATGAATTTCTAGAAATCATATCTTGAAAGATGAAATGCTGACAATATGTATTGATGGTTTCTCAACTGTCAGTTTTTAACAAGTTAAATATCAGTGAATATCAACAATTAATATGCCAAAAAGGAATGAAAAGCATATTATAAAGGCTTTTTAGGAAGTAACAGACAATGATGGAACGTTTAGTGGAAAAAAATGAGAATGGGCTGTATTTATGAAACCTCCTCTCTAGCACATGACATACACACCACAAGAAACAAAAAGCAGTGCTTATTTCTTATTTTTTAAAACAGCCTATTATATTAAGCTTTCAAAAAAGGAATGAACTACTTGGGGACTCCTTTTTATTTATTTGAAACAGAAATTGCAATCCTTTTTACACAATTATTTTGAACTAAAAAAATATATAGCTTTTGATTTTAGTAATTTTCAGAACTACTAACTGAAAGATTTCTGCATAGGTCTTCATTTAGGTGTTTTCTGTGATATATGACTGGTTTCCAGTGAAGAAAGAGGGAAATCTATCTTGACGAAACAAATAATAGCTACACATAAAATTAACTTATCAATATGAAAATTCCTTTGGAGGCAAACCCTCACACATGGTCTTCAACAACTTTTTTAGATTCTAGTTTTTCACTTTCTTACATTCCGGCGGACAGTGATGTCAATTAGATACTGAGGCCTTGTGGGTCACAGTCTATTTTGAGAATCTAATGAACACTATGAGCTACTTTTCTTTAGAAGTATTTTTTTCCAAATAAAATTATGGATATAATTTCAGAGCTTTCATAGAATATAAGGTTGATTCATGAACCCCAGATTAAGATCCTTGTCCTAAGGGAATAATAATACATGTGTGAGGAGGTCAAATAGCTAAATTTTAGAACAACTAGGATTTTGCCATGTTGGACATGGTGATAAAAAGATTCTTGGTTATTTATCTATGGGATTTACCTATTTAAAAACTACCAATGATAAAGGTCATTGAAAATTTGAACCAAAATCGGTGGTAGGTCAATGCAAAACTCTTTTGGTTAGAACTGCATTTACTTATTTTCTTGGTTCATTTTGATTTCAAATAAGTTTGTGAGACTCTAATTAATTTAGTGTTAGTTGAATGAAATGTGATTATAACATTTTCTTAGGTGAATTAAAAAAAGTCTATGCTTTAAAAAGTAATCAGCTGTGAATGTCAAGACTGGTTTCTATGGAATACTTACTCAAGTCAATTTTTCCATAAAAAATCACCCAGATGCAATCAAATCCACTATTTGATTAGAAAAAAACAGCTTTTTGGTGTCATATAATGTGGATGCAGAACATTGATCTGTGTTCAACAACAGTATGACACAACTAAACTATTGTTCTCCCAGTTAAAGTTAAAGTAGTAGTCTGACTTTTTTTCTGGTTTGACTAACACATTATTGATCTATTAAGATGAATTTTCACTGAAACAAAAATTTGAATGCCTATTGTGCATCTTTGTAAATATTCTCATTTTCATTTTTCTATATATTTTATAAAACTTTCTAATAAAAATACTTTTTAGAATGGTCAAAAGTGCTTGAATGACATATTTATAAAGATAAAATAGTGTACGATGGTCTCCAATTCCATTAATCTAATCTTTACTTTGTTGTAGAGGTAGTTTGTATACACAGAATGACACATATTTACATGGAGGAGGGGTTGTACTTCCTGCTGTGTCTGCTTACACATTAAATCATCATACTGTAGGTAAATGCAGGTTTTGTTCTATGTAAATAAGTGAGATGATGGGTCTTTTTACTAATCCATATTTACATGTATTATCTGGATTTTTACTGTTGACAGTGAATCTAGTTAATAGCCATAGTGCTTTATGGAAATGTACATAGAAAAGTTAAAAACATCATACAAACATAAGGAAACATTATTATAGTTGAGTTAACTATTTATTATTATTGTTTGCCTTTATAATGTAAACAAATCATTATCATTTAAAACCATTATTGAATTTATTTATTCAGTTCACTGAAATAATCTTTGGTATGAAAAGAGACCTACTCAGCTGAGCAAATATTCATGGAGCTACATGGATGTTTCAGCCACACAGCTCTTTCCATGTCCATGAAGAGTTATCAGTTTTGGGTGAGAGGAATTTCAGAGGACTAGCTTTTACTCTTCAGGCAGAAGTGAATATACCAGGAAGCTAATAAAGCACAAGTTTCAGGGCCTCTTACTACCAATGAACATTTTCTTCCAAGTCCTTGCAAGGGGTCTTAGAAATGCGTGTGAGTATATGCTTTTGTAACATTCATAGAAGTAAAGTATTTTGTGTGGAATCAGTTAAGACTGTGTTCTCATCGCTTTGCTTTCTTTCTACTTTTCTCATGGTAAGTAGGGGATTGGACATTGGAGTGGGGATTGGAGTGATAGCAGGCATTTTTGAGATCTGGCTAAAAGGAAGCTGAGTTGGGGATACATTGAAATTGAGTGTAATATGATATAATTGTGTGGGTCAGAGTCTCTTCCGTTGCTATGACATCATTGCTAGTTGTCTCTGTGTAGGAATGGCTTTCTGCCACCCACCATGCCTATTTGACTGGTGTCAGGTCACAAGGATATCAGCACCTGAGTCAGAGGCATTTCACTCCGTAAACATGTCCGACAATATCAGACCCTAGAAACATTTGTGTAATGGTGAAAAAATTGATCTTGAAATATATATACTCAGAAGCTAGTCTCTGGAAATTTATCCAAATTCTATAGCTTATAAATGAAGGAAATAACAGTCTTAAAAATGTACATGATAGCACTAGCAATGAGCCATGAAGCTAAGAGAAATTTGATATTTGCCAGCTTTTAAAAATATGAAATATAAGGCCAGGAGGGGTGGCTCACGCCTGTAATCCTAGCACTCTGGGAGGTCGAGGCAGGAGGATTCCTTGAGCTCAGGAGGTTGAGACCAGCCTGAGCAAGAGCAAGAGCCTGTCTCTACTAAAACTAGAAAGAAATTAGTCAAACAACTAAAAATAGAAAAAAAAGTTAGCCGGGCATTGTGGTGCATGCCTCTAGTCCCAGCTACGTGGGAGGCTGAGGCAGGAGGATCGCTTGAGCCAGGAGTTTGAGGTTGCTGTGAGTTAGACTGACGCCACAGCACTTCAGCCCAGGCAAGAGAGTGAGACTCTGTCTCAAAAGAAAAAAAAAATATATGACATACTTTGTGATTTTTCTCTTTCTAAATAATGTTCACTTTTGTGTCTGATTTTGTATGCACAATTTTATATTATTTTTTAAAATAAGGTCCCAGATAATATAACCTTGAAGCCTCATAAAACCTGACTCTGCCCTTACTTGAGAATTTTACAAAGAAGAATGCTAGCTGGCGAGTCTTCGGGAAAGAAGCAGCTATCCAACAACCTTTTTCTTACGGCTTTCTGACTTGGTTCCTGATACTGTCACCAAAATCAGCCTACAGGGAAATAGGTTTCTTTCTTTCTTTGAATCTCTACTCTCCCCCAGGCAAAATGTGCATCAAAATTGTTAGTCAGTCATCTTTGTGTGGTAGGATTACTGGTGGGTTTAAAAATAAATATTCTTTTAACATTCTTTATATTAATTTTCTACATTGAGAAGTATCGCTTTTATTTAAAAAAGTTATTATTTTAAAGAACTTGGCTCAAACATGGTCCGGGTGAAAATTACCTATGTTTCATTAACACATTTCAAATTTTTATTATTGAGTATTTACTACATGCCAGGCCCTAGAATTATCTGCATGATTAATTTATTGCAATTTTCATTTTAAAAGTATATGAAAAAACCAGAGGAAGGTAAACAGAAATCATATGACATATGCTAAATATTCAAGCTTACAGAGCATCTTTTCTGAATTATACACAGTTTATTCCTGGTAGACTGTCTTGCATCTCTTACTTGTCTGAGTGGTCTGTGGAGAGACATTTTGATCAATGACGTCTGGAATATTCCCCTCCCCAGTTCCTTCCTTGGCCACTCCTTGTCCAGATGGGTCTCTGTGGAAATCAGTGAAGGATGACTGGGGGTAAAGACCCATCTCTGGGGGAGTGCTGCAGACCTCACATTGCTCCAGAAGACCCACAACCTTCCAGACACAAAATAACCAGCTCCTGTCTCTACCTCTTTTTCTTGTTTTCTCTGTTCACATACATAACGGTATTTTCTCACAGAGAGATAATTCCCATTCACATCTAGAAAGAATACTCTTGTAACTATTGGAGAAAGATTCCTTGAAGAGAGAGCCTCTCTTTGCTCTTTGTCGGGGAGAGGATTTAGTAAGGCAGGGTTAGGATTGAAACTGAATTGCAGAGGCCTCCCTTGCCTGGATTTCAAGCTTTTAGGAAGAGCAGTTTTGCTACAGGAAGAGGAAACTGCTTTTCAAAGGGAAACTCCGGAAAGAAGAATGAGCAGGGCTGAATCTTTGAGGGAAAACTGAAAGGAGTTAGGTGATGGAGGAAGGATCCAAAGTGACTAAAAAGAATTTCTGAGTTATTTATTATGAAATTTTCAATACAAGCCCCCTCTGTCTGTGTCTGTGTGAGAGTGTTAAGAAGATTCTCTGGCTTAATGTAAGAGTCTTGATGCAGAAACCAGAGGACAGCAGGGAGTTGATATTCTGTTATGCATAGTAATAATCTGGAGAATAAATGGGGAAGAAAATTAACAAATACATGGAATATTTTAATAAAACTGAAAGGAAGTATACAGAGACCTTAGTAGAATGCAATGATGGCTGCTTCATTGTAGAATGGACATGGGCTTTATGGCCAACAATTCAAAAGTTTGAAGCTCTTTGTGTTGTTTGCTTGTGTTTATCTTCGGCAAGTTATTTTAGTTTTCTAAATCCCTGTTTTCTCATCTGTAAAATGAGGTTCTTAATTTGGAATAATTTTTCTGGATAGGATTTTTTGTTGAGAAGTTTTAATAAATGGTATGAAAGTGCCTTATTAGACTACTTGAACCCTTATATACATGATTACTCTAGTCTATAATTACAAAATAAGGTGATACTTATTTACACCTTTTTTCTTTTTTTTTTTTTTTATGAAGGGGTGGAGAATTATGAGGAGGGGTGTTCGGTTGTCTTATTATTTTTTTTTTTGATTGAGACCAAGTCTTACTCTTTCATGCTGGGTAGAATGCAGTGGTGTCTCTGTAGATCACTGCAACCTCCAACTCCTGGGCTCTAAGCAATTCTTCTGCTTCAGCCTCCCAGGTAACTGGGACTACAGGTACATGCTGCAATACTCAGCTGGTTTTTTTTTCTTTCTTTCTTTTTGGTAGAGATGGGGTCTTGCTCTTGCTCAGGCTGCTCTCTAATTCGTAAGCTAAAGCAATCCTCCCACCTTGGCCTCCCGGAGTGCTAAGATTATAGGCGTGAGCCACCACAGCTGATTGTACTTACTTATACTGTATTTACTTTAGCACTAAACCCCACTAGGGCAACTAATAGAAACTGGTCCAAAGCATGCCCCTAGCTTTTTCAGTGTTCTGAGCTGTTACCTCACATGTAACCCAGAGCAACAAGCACAGCTATTCTTCTGAGACCACCACTGATGCTCTTACGGGCCTTGGTATAGGGAAGACACTGTGTGCTCATATTTCCCTCAGCACAACTAAGAATAGCCTGTGATTTTTAACACCTAGAATTTGTTGAACTGTTGAGTTAAAACAGAAGCACAACTTAGAGGCTCAATTCTACCTTGCCTCGGTGCTTCAGAGACAGGCTCTCTGCCAGCTCTTGACCATCCTTCACGAGGTAGAAGTCAGTCCATCCATCACTGAATGCTCCCAGCATTCTCTCACCTCACAGTCTGGACTCAATTTCCTCCTGTTTCCAAGGAGAAGGCAAATATTTACCTCCAGAGGCCAAAGCCTTGCTTATTTCCCATTACACACTTACACTTAAATCCTTCCTGGGTTTCTTGAAGGAAACACATGTATTTCTTTCAGGTGGGTACTTCTACCACCACTACAAGGAAGAATCTGGCCCTGAGGCCCAGAGAAGACTGCCAAAGTATTTGAGGATACATTTAGCTAAGTCTAGCTTATGTGTACACACACACACACACATACACACACAAAATTATTAATGCAGCACACACATTCCAGCCCAAATTGCATGCTGTTCCAAGTCTAGTCCTGCTCCTGCTTACTATTTTTCCTCCAGTCCGGGCTGAGGGAAGATGGTCCCTGATACATTGTGAGAAAAATGCATAGCTCAGGATATCTCCCAGGAGAAAAATGATCATTGTCAGCATATGGGCTGCTCTTGCACTTGATTTAGCATTTGTCTCTTGGTCTGAAACATCTGCTTTAGGATATTTCACTGCAGTATGATTCCCCAGAACAATGAGGAAGTAATAACTCCTACTAAATGGTCCTGACATAGAAATCCTTCCTGGAATAAACACAAAACACTGCTTGAAACACACTGCCTCTCTCCCAGGGGGCCAAAATCTGCCATTAATTTCCTCAAAAGGCAATTTTTCCAGAGACTAAAAAAAAAAAAAAAAAAAAAGATTAAGTGCTATTGTTGTGTATTACATGACTATTAGTGGCTATCATTTAAAAAGCTAAGAGGTAAAATAGTATAATATGTATTTAATACATATAACAAAGATGTTATTTAACTTAATGTGTACCTTAGAATTTGAATAATTGTGCCTTGTGAGCATATTATCAACAGATGTTTAAAAGTCAAATCTGTTGGCATTTTGAGTGCATATGTAGTAAGCAATATACAGTATATTCAAATTTGTTTCTATTAGCTTACTTAGCATGCATTGTTCTTAAACATGTCTAGACTAAAATATAAGTCAAAAACTTTAAGTCCGAAAGAATTCTGATGTACGATTTCCTTCTTTGAAAGTAGTCAGAAATTTTACTTCCAACCATATTGGCCAATGGTTTAGTAGGGTTTTCTGCCTATAATACTATTTTAAGCCATTTTAAACATAATCAAGTTATAACCATATTTACACTAAGAATCAAAGCACAACCATTAAATTACAAAAATTAGAAGTAGCTCTTTATTTTTTTTTGAGACAGAGCCATCCCTCATCGTCCCAGCTAGAGTGCAGTGGTGTCGTCTTAGCTCACTTCAACTTCAAACTCCCGGGCTCAAGCGATCCTCCTGCTTTAGCCTCCAGAGTAGCTGGGACTACAGGCATGTGCCACCATGCCCGGCTAATTTTTTCTATTTTTTGTAGATAATGAGTTTTGCTCTTGCTCAGGCTGTTGTCGAACTCCTTAGCTCAAGCAATCCTCCCCTTTAATTGCACGAACTTGTGCAATTAAAGCAAAAGCTGGAAGATTCTCAATCTACTCTGGCTTTGTGTCTCAGAATTCTCTTTGAGGCAATGAACACAGGGTAGACTCTGTACTAAAAATCTAAGCAGATAAAAGGCAAAATATTGGAATGAAAAAAAGAAGATAGAATAATATTTCAAAATATTATTCTGTCAATAATGCAAAGCCTTTCTCGACGGGGTCCATTCCTGTCAGCCCAGTGTCTTCACTCTCCATTCTCTTGCCCGTTGGTGACATTCCTCCCCTGCAAACTTACCCTGGCCGGCTTGCTTATGTCTCAGGCTCTTTTATTCTCCATGTCTTTGTGTGAGTATGTTTCTCTGAATGCAAGCCCCTTCCCCATGCTTCTCTCCAGCCAGCTCCTTCCCAGAGGACAGGGGAAACTGTCACAGCCTCACACACAGAATCTGACATTGCTTGCTTCGGGTTCCCACAGCACTTATCACACTGGTTTGGAAATCTTGCATGTCTCTCTAATTAGACTCCTGGCTTCGTTTTACATTTTCTACCCTTGATTTTCTTTTCATCCAATTCCCTCCCTCAAAAAAATTATGACATTAAGTTGTTCTATTACTGGAGATACAATATACATGTATTCTGACAGTTTGAGGTCTATATAAATATTAAAATGCCCTTCCCTACTCCAATCCCAACTCCTTAAGACATCAATTATAACAATTTGATAAGTATCCCTACAGATATTTTTCTAAGCTAATAATATCATTTAGAATGACAGATACAAATATTCTCATTTATAATTGGAAACGAAAATGTATATATAAAAAACTGTGAAACTTGTTTTTTTACTTGATATGTAATGGACATCTCTACAAATCAATACATATTAGATCAGGTTCATTTTATGGCAGAATGTTCCACAGTATGACTTGCTCATAATGTTTTCAAATATTTTTTGAAAATTACAAGAGATAATACAAATAGATGTATTAATATACTACTTGGCACAAAGCAAGTTCCAGTAATTTTAGCTATTATTCATAGTAGGAGGAACAACACTCCCAATTTTTACCCCTAAAGATGTCTCTAAAATCTAAAATCTTTTTTCTGTTGTAACATATAATTTTATTGGAGAAGTTTATAAATATCCTAACATACTAAATGTAAGAAAGATAGTATATGAGCTCTTTTAGTAGAACAGAATGAGAAACAGCTCAGATCTTTCCATTATAAAAATGTTTATAGGTTCTTCTATTAAAACACTGTCAGGCCGGGCGTGGTGGCTCACGCCTGTAATCCTAGCACTCTGGGAGGCCGAGGTGGGCGGATCTTTCTGAGCTCAGGAGTTTGAGACCAACCTGAGCAAGAGCGAGACCCCATCTCTACCAAAAATAGAAAGAAATTAATTGGACAGCTAAAAATATATATAGAAAAAATTAGCCGGGCATCGTGGCACATGCCTGTAGTCCCAGCTACTTGGGAGGCTGAGACAGTAGGATTGCTTGAGTCCAGGAGTTTGAGGTTGCTGTGAGCTAGGCTGACGCCACAGCACTCGCTCCAGGCAAGAGAGTGAGACTCTGTCTCAAAAAAAAAAAAAATTGGAAATTAATTTGTAGGCCTTTTTTCTGTTCTCTTAATATTAGCATTAGGCCCTTTTTTTAGTCATTTAAAAATAATGATTTTGAAGTTATTCACTCTCATAACTTATACATGTACACACACAGGTGAGACAGGGAACTGGCAGGCCCTGCTCAATAAGAGTCAAAAGACCTCCGATAAAACAGGAGGCATAGAGAAACTGGCCCAAACCACCCAGAACCAAAATGGTCATAATAAATGACCTCACGTTACCGGCATTGCTTTTTATACCTTGCTTATGATATATTAACATACTAAAAGAAACTTCCACCAGCACCTTGACAGCTTATAAATGCCATGGCAACTCCTGGAAGTTACCCTACGTGGTTTAAAAAAAGGAGAAACCCTTGGTTTTGGGAACTGCCCACTTCTTTTCCAGAAATCTTATGAATAATCCTCCTTCTGCTTAACATAAAATAAAATAGAAGGTATAAAATCAGACCCTAGCAACTCACAAGGTGCTACCCTCTATTGCTCTGAGAGACAGCTGCTGCTCTGTCTATAGAGAAGCCACTTTTCTTTTTCTTTTTTTTTCTTTCTGCCTCAATAAACTTGTTTTTGCCCTACTCTGTCAGCTGACTCCTGAATTCTTTCCCATGTGAGCCAAGAAAAACTTGGCCTTCAGGCCAGACCCCAGTTTTGTGGTCCACTTTCTTGTATCACAGGTAGAATTTAAATTGCTAACATGTCTAAGAAAGACCATAACTCAAGAAGATCCCTCAAAGGCCGGAATCATGTCTGTGTCTCATTGT
>CAUYSK010052487.1:0-11067 GCA_963575035.1 Avahi laniger
TGCCTCTCTCCCCTCCCCACATAAGACATGAGGCGTAAAAGGAATAGTACATCCTTGTTTCCCTTTCGTCATAGCTACCTTCTTCCTGACCCAGACCTCAGAACCAAGCCTGATAACAGACAGTGGTGCCCTCTCTGGTCCTCCCTGTGTTGGATGGGAGGGACTGAAGGAATTTAGGAAGGCTTCTCCCAAGGCAATCATCTGGTTGACAAGACTTAAATCTGGCTTTAAAAGCCTATTTTCTGTGTCAGAAACTCATTACTACCTGTCTGTCACCCTCTGCCTTCCTTTTCTAACAATCCTGTCTCCCCCCCACCCCCCCACAACTGTATGCCCTGGGCCAATTAGGAAGAGGGTCATGTACTCAACAGACAAAAGGGACCAGCACAGTCAGTCCAGAAACACCATCCTGTTACTGGACTGAGGACAGTCAGCCTCACTTTGCTTCCGCGTGGTCTCTACACAAAAGGCTACACTTCGCCGTTAACTGCAAACGAAGAAAAGATTCTTGTCATTGAAATAGTAGCCACTGATGAAGACGGTTTACTTAAAAACTTCTCACAAATCCCTTTGCTGCAGCTCAGATACGTTGTTGGAAAACAGCCTTTTTGTTGTCCTGCCGGTTTCTCTTTGGGGCGAAGGGAAGGTTGGGGGACTCGATAGGGCCTGGCTGGTATTTGCTTCTTTTTCTCACGAAGGGGTTTTCCATGTCACTTTATCCATATTCTCAAGATGAAAATTGAGCTGAGTACTTCATTCACAAAGCACCCACTTTCTAATCGGTGGCTTTAAGGACAGCTCCTTGGTGTTAAATTCATTTCCTTGTTTTCTCTGCTGAAATGAAAAGGCAGAACGAATCCATAACCACCCGGGACATCCACGCCAAGAACTCTCCTGGGGCCCCATCTTACCTGAGCCTGATGTTTTTCTTTTTTTCTTTAGAGAGCCAGAAAGATGAGAATGATCTAAAAGAGGAGCAAGAAATATTCACCAAGATGATGCAAGTGATTGAGCAAAGGGACAAACTCGTAGATTCCTTAGAGGAACAGCGCGTCAAAGAAAAGGCTGAAGACCAGCACTTTGAAAGCTTCATCTTCTCCAGGGGCTGTCAGCTGAGCAGGACGTGATGAGGCCCATGGCCCCTGTCCCTCGCAGCAAGCCGGGGACCGGCCAGGCCAAGCACCCCACACATGCTCACAGGTCCTTTCGTGGGATTTTATCATCCGTGGGACTTAAGTTATATTCTATTGCATTTTTTAAATATTAAAATTCTCTTGCATGTACCACAGCTTCCCAAGATTCTTCCAGAGCTTACCATGAAGAAAACACAAAGACTCTTTTGAAATTGGCAGTCAACTTCGGCAGGGCTCTCAGACTGGAGGTGTTGTTGGCAGATGACCAGCATTGTTTTCCCTAGAAAGTGACACAAAAGACTTGACTTTCCTGCTGCTTTTTATCATTTTTCTTCCCAATTCATTGAGTTACACACTTTAAGATTTTTAAGAAGCTGCCTTTTCATTAATATATCAATATTTGCCCTTTTTTGCATGGATGACTGGTTTCCAAATGTCAGAAAGCAGCAGCAGCAGTTTAAAGATTAGGTTAATATTTAAATTGTGTTTCCAGAGAAAGAGGAGAAACCTTGAGATTACTGATTACATAAAGCAAATAACTCATATAGCAGGTGTTAATTCAATCCAGGGTGAATTTAATTTATCAGGTGTATTTATAAGCCTTAATATAATATACATAAGCAATGAGAGTTTAATAGAACATTTGAGCTTTAATTTTATTTAAAAAAAAAAAAGAAAAAAATTTTAACTTCATGCCAGCAGTATTGTTAGTTTTCACCAAATGTTGGCTTTGGAAAAGATTTTTATTCTCATAATACTCTTTTTATGGCCCCTAGAAAATAACAAAAAGCATTTTTAGAAAAATGAATGATTTTGAAGTGCTTTTTTATGAGTGTTGGTGATGGCAAAAAGGGAAATTCTTTCATTTGTTGGTAAGATATTGGTAACGTTGGTGCTGCTACTAAAACTGAACACAATAATGGTACCAGGCAAGGAGTGCCTCTGGATGGTGCCTCTTAGACCCAAACAGAGAAGTGTCTCTGACTCTCCCCAGGGATTGCACAAGAATCGTACAGGACAAGGACAAAACCACTTCTGACTCCCAGGTAGAGCTGAGTGCAGTGACCCTGTTTACCAAATCCCAAATTGGGCTGTGGATTTTTTTAATGACATTTCAATATGAAAAGAAAGCTTTGGAGATGGAGATTGTGTACCAACACGTCAGAATTCCTGGAGTGTTTTGACAGTTCATATGGAGGCCAAAGAAGAAAAGATTTTAAAGGGTGATGTATTGTCATAAAACATTGGATTGTCTTCCTTCAATGGCATTCTTTGAAGATTTAGTCTGTTATTGATAAGAGAGGGACTAAAGAACTCTTTGTTGTATATTTGGCCGCACTCATTTCTGAAAGTGTTTAAATGTGTCATTAGACAAAAGGTGCTTTGCAACAGTTGGCTCTGACTGGAGATCAAAGTTTTCTCAATATAAATTGACCCATGAACCACTTCTGTCAGAGATGTTCTCTGCACACCAATCTGGCCAGTTTACAAGCCAGAAATTAGATGTATAACTGGGTTTCCTCTGAGTCAGCCAATGTGTTGGGTGGTATTTAAATACGACCTTTCCATGCTAGTCCAAATTCCAAAGGTTGTATTTCTTTTTTCTTTTCCTTCTTTCTTTCCTTTTTATAAGAATCAGATCTTCTAGTGCCTGAATTTTATCATTAAGGAATATTTGGAGGCATCTACCTACCTACCTACGAGAACTATATCACTTCTGACTATTTATCTACTTTTATTTATTTGTATATTAGGGAAAAATGGATAATATGATTTCTTCATAATTCAGGTTTTCATGTGTTATAATTTGGAGAAGACCTATTAGCATTAAGAAATTGGTATATAAGCTATTTAATATACAAATAATCCAGATGTTTGGGGCAATGAATGTTATAGTATTAAAGATGCATGGAGATAATCAAAATAATATTTTCAGCCCTCAGACATTTGGAGGTAAGATTGTGGATGCACAGAAATGTTAACTCATAAGAAAAAGATACGTAACTTCAGTTTTCATTCTAGAATATGCAGAATTATTCAAGCCTAGTCTTTTCTGTCGGTTGTATAAAAGTGCACCATTTGGACGTTTGCATACATTTAACAGATGATGCTCACATGTGTAGTGCTTGGGTTGTTATTGTGCAAAAGAATTAATTGCCACTTATTTTATTAATAATTTGTTATATTTCCATCTAAGAGAAAGATTCTCCCAAGAGGGCCAAGAAAGAAGGTGGTTCTTGGCCCTTAGTATTTTGTTAATAGATGAGAGAAGCAATTTGTTCACTTTCTTCCCTAGACTATGTTCTGTGGTTTATGGTTCAGTTTTATCTGGCCAAGTTAAAACATAAACCTCGTACTTGTTTTCCACATACACAAAACCATTTATACATAAAAACCATTCCCATGATATATCCAAAGAACACAAATATTGTAACTGTTGAACATATCTAAAATGCTTGCGGTCAGGCGTGGTGGCTCATGCCTGTAATCCTAGCACTCTGGGAGGCCGAGGCAGAAGGATCACTTGGGGTCAGGAGTTCAAGACCAGCCCCATCTCTACTAAAAATAGAAAGAAATTAGCCAGGCAACTAAAAATAGAAAAAGTTATCCAGGTGTGGTGGTACATGCCTCTAGTCCCAGCTACTCGGGAGGCTAAGGCAGGAGGATCGCTTGAGCCCAGGAGTCGGAGGTTGCCATGAACTAGGCTGACACCATGGTACTCTAGCTCAGGCAACAAAAGGAGACTCTGTCTCAAAAAATAAATAAATAAATAATAAAAAAAGGAAATGATTGTATTCCTTATTCATAATAGAGAATGTTCTAACACCCTCAAAATGTAAAATATTGTACATTTTGAAGACAGTTTCTTTGTACGCAATATGAGTAGGATTATGATGAAAATGGACAGAGCCTTTGCTGCCCCATAAGAGCACTAGTGAAGGTGATCAGGCCAAATGATTTAGGACTCTGAATGGGACAGAAAGCCCCAGGCTCAGGTCGTGTTTCACGGTCAGTCTCACACAGCTTCTAAGTTAAAGCAAAGGGATCATGATAGTTATAAGGTCAGAATTTTACATAGGTTGGACCAAGAGAACAGTTGTTAAGCTTGCTCTCTATTTATTTAACATTCTCTGAATGCCCATCGAGCCTGCAGCCCTATGCTAGATGCTGAGATAGAGAAAGATTGTTAGTTCTCCACTCTACCTCCAAATAAATACAAAGATCAAGAAACAAGTACCTCTGTTAGAATGGGTAAAAAAAAAAAAAGAAAAAGAAAAGAAAAAAGAAAAAAAAAAGAAAAACAAGTACCTCCTCCCCAAATACAAAGATTGAAAACTATTTTTATTATAAGCATCAACCTATTCTAGTCACGTTCATCTCAAGCATAAAGACTTATATCCCCCACTACTGTAGTGCTTCTTTGGCAATAGAAATAAGTTTGTGTTTCTAAAACTGTGAAAAATAATATCAGGTTGTACTGTTTCATTTAAACCTTAACTTTGGCAGTGTTAGGCCAATTGGAATCAATCAATGCCAAGATGCAGCATGTTAATTGCAACCGAGAAAGGAAGTGGCAGGTGTTTCCAACCCTGATGAGCTGCAAAGAAATTGATGCTTTCTGCATTCTGGAAGCAAATGACAATTCAGCAATGTCTCTCTTCCCAGGAAGCAGATTTACAGGCTTTTCCTTCCAAACTGAAAATGGCAGCATGCCCCACCCAGGTGGTTGATCAAAGAACTACCTCAGCAGGGCAGAGGTGGCAGGGGGCAGCCGGGGCCACCACATGGACAGAGAGTGTGGCAGTCATTGGATGTGGTGAGCTCAGATGTAGGAGTTTATTGCAATAAGGAAGTTCACGTACAGGGGAAAGTGTACTGTTTCACCTACTGTTTATCTTCTAACCTCACTGCCGAGTAGCTGGTAAAAGATTAATTTGCTCCAACAATTGGAAACTATTCATGTGGATGGAAATGTGTTCTATGTGCACTGCTATAAATACTGAAATGGATCGAAAATAAATGGTTTTGTGTCTCAGGAATCAAAACATTTTCACGTGGGCTCGGTCTGGCACCTCTGAGGGCAGCATCCATTTCATTCCTTTCTTCTCAGTGAAAGAACCCGGGCAAGGCTTTGATTTCGTGTGGGAGTCCGTGAATTAATGTGGGAGGTTTTGTTACCACAGGGGCACCTGGAAGGACTTACCCGACCAGCAGATTGGATTCAGATTGGAGGAGGAGCGAAGAAGGCTGACCTCAGGTGTATTCTCGTAACATAGAAAGCTATTGTCAGGGCCGGGGGAGGGCAGGGGCCAATGGCAGGCCCGGCCTCCCCCTTTCTTTCACCGTCCTACCTGGTGAAGCCTGGTTGTGCATCTTATTCACTCAACAGAAATGCGCCCTCGTGTACAGAACTGGCCTCTTCCTTCAACGCCCTCCCAACGTAAATAAGCACATGCGTATTTACCAACTACGAGCCAGAATTGCCACATCATGTTAACCAAGCGGTCAGTCCCTGGAGCTCCCATCATTCCACACGAAGTTCCCCCCATTATTTAAAAGCTTTTATCAGCTGAGCAAATGTTTGAAATGATTTATTTTTCCATTGAGTATCAATGAAAAACATACAGAACTACGGATGAGAGCTCCTGTTTTGCGAGCACTGAAGGGAAGAGCTCCAAGGAACAGCCGGCCACCTTTGATGGCGCTTTGCAAGTTCTCCTGCGGCCATGCTGGGGCTCATCTGACCTCCTCCTGCTCACAGGGTGCAGACTCTTAGCCTTCGCTGCAACTCCCCATCCCTGAGCCTTCCGGGCACACTTGGCAACTTCATGCTCACTCCTCTCAGTTCATTTTTAGAAATAAAAGAAAGTAAAACCGATGGCATCACAGCCTCCCTGGGGAGCCCCTTTGACCCCGATAATGGGGTCAAAAGCTACTGTGAATTCAGCTCTCTCACCTGCCGGGTGCTGTAATACGCTGCACAAGTACATTATCCCATTTAATTCTGAAAGCAAAATCTTTACAATAAACATTATGGCCATTTTTAGATAAGACTGAGGAGCAAAAAGGCTCAGGCACTTACCTAAGATAGCCCAGGTCCAAAGCAGTGCTGGCCCCAGCTGTTGGCCTCCAGAGCTGGCCCTGTGTTCCCACACAGACTGTGCCTGGTGTGTACTGGTTCCTTCCCTTTCTTTCTTAGATGGGTTCCCATTGCCACCCCCCAACACACTAGTGCCCTGCCCTGCTCAAGGGGAATCTGGGGAGAGTAGCCCAAGCTGCCACGTGACATCTGGTATTTTGAGTTTTTTTCTATACATGTATACATACTCTAGCACGGAGATAATCACTCAGAACAGTTACCTAACCTCTGCCACCGCCACCCCTCGCACAAATCTTCCAGTAATAAATAGGACACTCCAGGAAGATGCCTCTTATTTGTCCTGGTGATCCACTACTCCTGACACACTGTTGTGGGCCCCAAGGGCATACTTTTGCCCCAGATTAAGCAGCATGGCACTATACAATCAAATCTCCAGACCTACGCCTAGGGAACAAGAGCACAGGGCCGAGGGGATGTGAGAGGTAAGGGACTAAGGGAGCATTTGGGACCAGCCGAGAGCGAGGTGGCTTTTTCAGAGTAGCAGTCACTGGCAAACAGCCCGTGTGGTCCTGTGTGCAACTCAACAAACAGCCTGGAGCTGGGGCAGTGTCTCCACGCATACCCATGGCACATCAATTCATTCCCCTTTTCCCTTCCCATAATAATTTTCAGAGAAATATGTGTATATATGTAAATAAAACCGTAAGTGTGTAATTTGAAAAGAAATCAGCAGCTCAAGAAAAAAAAACAAGTATAGTCTTTCTAAACACAGAGGCTTAGAGTCTCTAATTCAGGACTCGAATTCCGGCTCTGCTCCCACTACTGGATGATACTGAACAACTCAATTTTGCCTCAATGTCTTCATCTGTGAAATGGGGCTGAGCCTCCCTCCCTGGCGGGTTCCTTGCAAGAGTTAGTCTGCTGTGTGCAGGCTCCAGTGTCGAAACGGGAATGGCCATGGTGAATCTCGAGCTGTTCAAGTCCCAAGAGTAGAAACACAAAACAAAACTTCAAATCTCATTAGCATGGTAAGAATGGGCAGTTTCCACCAGAGGAGATATAAGCAATTAACTACGCCAGGAAGCTCATTCCTCAGAGTTCTGTCGCCTCTGATTTCATCCAGCTCACCAGTGTGCGTGTGGGATCTCTTTGGGGACCGTCTCTCAGAGAGCTGGCCTCTGCTGACCAGATGTCCAGCCTCTTGCACGGCCCTGTGGCCAACAGTTCTTCAGGTATACCCTGTAGTATCTCCCGAAGACACCTTCTGGCCTTGGTGATTTGGTTCCAGCTCAGTGTTACATTCGATACTTCTCGCCTTCTTCCCTAAAAGGAAACACCTGAGGTATGAATAGCTTTACTATCTCCTTCAACAAAGTGGGAAGTGGAGACTCGCTCATCTGGGCAACACAAGTCTGGAGGTGGGGTGTGGGAGGAATGGTACAAAGACCTAGGAAAGTGCAGGGGAGAGGACAATCAAAACCTTGGGTGTACTCTCGGTGGCCTGTGACATGGACCACACACGAGTGGAATCGCTGGGGCCTGGGTATTCTCCCTTGCCTGGCAGGGTCTGAAGGGGCTCATGCCCGCTTCTTTCTGTCCTAAAAAGCTTTGCCCATGGCTGGGCACGGTAGCTCACACTTTGGGAGGCCAAGGTGAGAGGACCACTTGAGGTCAGGAGTTTGAGTCCAGCCTGAGCTAAAGCAAGATCCTCCCCCTCCGCCCCGACCCCGTCTTTTCAAAAAACAGAAAAATTAGCCGGATGTGGTGGTGTGCATCTATAGTCCCAGCTACTTGGGTAGCTGAGGCAGAAAGATGGCTTGAGCCGAGGCGTTTGAGGTTGCAGTGAGCTGTGATGACATCACGGCACTCTGGCTGGGGCAACAGAGCAAGATTCAGTCTGAAAAAAAGAAAAGCTTTGCGCCTGCTGCTGTTCCCCTGGTGTGATCTCCACTCCTCTGCCAGATGACCCAATAGGGACTACTGATTTTAGGGCTTCACCTCTACAGCTGGCACTCAGCTATCATGCTCAGGTGAGAAAATCCCTCTACCAAGGTGTACAGTTCATTATTATTCCTGAAGGGGAGGTAAGCAAGTCATCTGTTTCAAAGAACTTGGGACGCATTTCCCCATGGCTGAATCAGACTATTCGAGTGGCATCATCCTGTGTGATCCTCAGAAACATCCCCTCCCTCAGTCCTCAGGTCACCAACTAAAGCTGAGGTCTCCCACCTTCCTCCTGTCCATGATTCCCCTGCCCCCCCAAGAGAAGCCCTGTTCCCCCACTCTACCCCTGCCATCTGGGCCGCCTTCACCCAGACAGATAGGGCTCCCGGAGGACATGCTCACTGGAAGCCTGGCCTTCCAAGGCCACCACTAATATCCCAGAGTTTCCAAGGGGGACCTCCCACTCCAGAATCATTTCATCTCTCACACACTCCTTTCATCCTGAGAGCACACTTTGCTTTCAGTAATCAAAGAGGTCCCCAAGAGGCTCTGGCTGGCTTTACTCTCCCCACTCCTGCTTTGATGTGGTCAAGTACCCTCTGAGTATTGATTGGGATCCAGAGCCGCTGGGGCTCCTATTTTGTCCCTTAGGTGGTGTATTAGCTTTCTAGGGCTGCCATAACAAAGTACCATAGAGTGGGTGGTTGAAAACAGCAGAAATGTATTCTCTCACAGTTGTGGAGACTAGCAGTCCAAAATCAAGGTGTCTGCTGAGCCCTATTTCCTCTGAATTGTTAGAGAAGGATCCTTCCTTGCTATTCCAGCTTCTGGCAGTCCCAGGCATTCCTTGGCTTACGGAGCATCACTCCAAATGCCATCTTCTTCCTGTTTGTCTTTGCATCCTCGTCCCTCTGTGCATGTCTGTGTCCAAATTTTCCTCTCTTATAAGGATACCACTCTTATTAGGTGCCCACCATACTCTAGTATGACCTAACATATTATTCTTAACAACTAATTACATCTGCAATGATCCTATTTCCAGATAAGGTCGCATTCTGAAGTATTGGGAGTTAGAACTTCAACATATCTTTTTTTTAGGGGATGGAATTCAGCCCCTAACAGATGACGTTCACATTTAGGAAAGATGCCTTTTCCTAGCGAAAGCCTCTTTCAGTTTGAGTTTTACATTAATTTGCTTTGAGATGATTAGTTTACCGCTATCCTGGGTTTTTAAGCTATTCAATAAAAAGTAACACAGCAAAATAAATAGAAAACAGCCTGCAAAAGAAAAGCTTCTTTATATACGACAGATACAGATCACATGTACAATTTATGAAATCTGTCTGAATAGAGCACCTACACTCTAATTTTCTTTCCGTTGTCTTGATACTTACAATTATTCTTTTACTATTCTTTTAATGGTTACTCTAGAGATTACAACATGAGCCTTGATTTATCAAAGTCCAATAGAAATTATTACTTTTACTTCTATCCCAGACAAGACCTGGATCTTAAAACACTCACTCCATTTACTCACTTTCCAATTTGAATGCTTCTGCTTTTATTTTAATTTTAATTTAATTAACCCCTCATCTCTATTATCGTGTATAGAATAGACTTTCAGGCTTACCCGTATATTTACCCTTTTGTGTGTCCTTGACTCGACCCTGTGTCACCAAGCTTCCACCTTGGATGACTTTTCTTCTACCATACACTTCAGTATTTCCTTTTGTTCAGATCAACTATTAACATTTTGTCTCAGCCATGTTTTTTGTTTTTTGCTTTTTAACTGAAAATGTCTTTAAGTGCTCTTTGTCTGCTAGAGTGAACTCTTTGGGAGGGCTTGCTCAGGGTTCCGCCATGCGGGTGGTGCCTGAACTCTTGTCTACTTGTCCTTGTGAGGTTAGCTCAACCTCTCTGCTTCATGACTGGCTCTTCTGAAATTAGCAGATGCCCCAAGGGGAAAAGTGGTCCCAAATGACAGGCTCCTCTCTCTGGGGTTTTTCCTTCTCTAAGATCTTGGCCCTGAAAGTTTTGTTTACTTCCCAGTGCTCTCAGGCAAATTTCTTTTACATTTTCTCCAGCTTTTCCATTCATTCCCAGTGGGAGGACTGGCCTGGATTACGTAGTGTGATAATACAAGAAACTGAATATCCATTTCCCTTCTGTCTTTTTTAGGATGGTTCCTGGAAGTGGCCACACAACACTTATGCTTACATCCTATTGGTCAGAATTTAGTCATGTGACCACACCTACCTGGAAGTATAGTCTCTATTTTGAAGGACAATCATCTCAGATAAAACTAGTGGATACTGGCTGGACGCGGTGGCTCACGCCTGTAATCCTAGCATTCTGGAAGGCCGAGGCGGGCGGATTGTTTGAGCTCAGGAGTTCGAGACCAGTCTGAGCAAAAGCAAGACCCTGTCTCCACCAAAAATAGAAAGAAATTAATTGGACAGCTAAAAATATATAGAAAAAATTAGCCGGGCATGGTGGCGCATGTCTGTAGTTCCAGCTACTTGGGAGGCTGAGGCAGTAGGATTGCTTGAGCCCAGGAGTCTGAGGTTGCTGTGACGTAGGCTGATGCTATGGCACTCACTCTAGCCAGGGCAACAAAGTGAGAGTCTGTCTCAAAAAAAAAAAACAAAACACAATTATACCCTCACTTTATGATCAATACAAAAGTTTTTTATTTACTTTAAGTGCTTTTCTCCTGTTTTTGATATATCAAGATAGACTACACTGAGACATCTGCACTCGAATGTTTATGGCAGCACAATTCACTATTGCAAGAATGTGGAAACAACCCAAGTGCCCGTCAATCCATGAGTGGATTACTAAAATTTGGTATATGTTTACAATGGAATATTACTCAATCATAAGAAATGA
>CAUYSK010052489.1:0-56977 GCA_963575035.1 Avahi laniger
CTTACCCCCACACAAGTCACGCTGCTACCTGGAGGACTAGACTTCTGCAGCCGTACCAGGTGGATTCAGTGAGTGGCCACGAGGGGATACAGGACAATTAGCTTCTCGCCCATGTTTGTACAGCCCACGGCCTGCCCTCAGCAGGGGCCAGCTTGTGGTGGACTCAGTTATTTACTGAATGCGTGTTCAATTCTGAATTTGAGCAGTACGTTTTTGTTTATGAAATGATAGCATAGATGTGTCAAGGCAAACAGATTGGGTAACTGTAACTTTTTTATTGCGATAAAATATACATAATATAAAATTTGCTGTTTTAGCCATTTTCAAGTGTACAGTTCAGTGGCATTGAGGACATTCTCATTGCTGTGTAGCCGCTACCACCATCCATCCCCAGAACTTTTTCATCTTCCCAAACTGAAACTCCGTACCCTTAGACCGTAACTCCTGTTCTCCCCTCCCCCAGCCCCTGGCAACCACCGGCCCACTTTCTATCGGTATGAATTTGATGACTCTAGGTTCCTCATATAAATGGAAATCATGCAATATTTGTCTTTTGTGTCTGGCTTCTTTCAGCAAAATGGGTAACTTCAATTTTCAGAATGGATGTTTGTTTTCTCATTCTGTGTGAAAAAAGAGTTCTGTCATTGGGGTCACTTGTAGGAGCTTGCTTTGCCGCGTGGTACCCTGACGGTCTGAGGAGCGGTGCTCTGCATTGACGCAGCATGACACAAACTTCACCAAACCAGACAAGAGCGAGGATTCCGCTCTTTGCTCTCCTCCTGCCAAGGCTGCCCTTTAGCTGCTGCCCACTCCTTTTCCTGGGGTTTCTGCGGCAAAGGGAGTGGCAGGCGTAGACCAGGAGGGAAGTTCTTCCCCCAGCACCCCTGCTTTGTACATGGCACCCCACAAGGGTGCCGCGTGGCCTGTGGATTGCCTCCATCTTGTGCCTGGGTCCTTCTTAGGAGCGAACCCGCTGCGGACCACAAACTGCTATCCTACGTGTGTCTGCTTTGGACACAAAAGACCATTTCTTCATTTCAGCACAAAATGGAGCACTTGGTTGAGGTGTGATATAATTGCTTCATGAGTGAGTTTGCCCTGAAAATGTCTTCTCAGCTTTCTCGAAACAGGCTGCACGCTTATTTGTATTTGCACCACATGCTCATCTCACGAATGGCCCTGTTCCGCCAATGGGAGGACAAATAGCTGTTCTTTTGCTCTCGTGTCCATGGAAAGCTCCCCCTTCTCCATGCACTGTTGCCATAGTAACCAAAAAATAGTTCTTCAGAATAGGGAAGGAATCTCTCAGGGTACTTGGGAACTTAGCAAAGTGAGAAATAAGCAGGCCTCAATTATTATAGACGCTGGCGTAAACACCTAGTTATTAATAGTCAAAGCGTGGTTGAAATTGGTAGGTGAATTTTGCTGTCACTTGGACGGTAGAAAAAAAATGGGTGGATGGTCTCTTATCTTCCCTCAGTGTTACAGATTTTTCTGTAATCACTGGCATTGCCAGGTGAGGTCAGAACCAGGGGCCTTGCAACACAGAACTTGGTTTTTCCTAGTATATAACCAAGGAGGAGGCAGTGACGGAGGGCAGTTATGCTCCTTCAGCCCCCTCAAGGGGTTGAAAGTACAGTCCTGAATAGAGGAATCCACTGGGAATCTGTTGTATCACTGTGGATGTGTACAAACTCTTCTCTAAGAAATTTTTATTTTCAACTTTTATTAGCTCTTCAAGTCTAAATCTCTTTAAAGGAACTTAAAGGGACATAGCATTTCTGTGTTGTATCCTAATTGGGAATTTGTTGATGTATTATTATGATTTTTTTTTTTTTTGAGACAGAGTCTCGCCCTGTTGCCGTAGGTAGAGTGCAGTGGTGTCATCATAGCTCACTGCAACCTCAAACTCCTGGGTTCAAGCAATCCTCCTGCCTCAGCCTCCTGAGTAGCTGGGACTATAGGTGCACACTACCACGCCAGGCTACTTTTTCTATTTTTGGTAGAGACGGAGTCTTGCTCTTGCTCACTCTGGTCTCAAACCCCTGAACTCAAGTAATCCTCCTGCCTCCCAGAGTGCTAGGATTACAGGCATGAGCCACCACACCCGACTGGAAAGGTTATTATTGATTTGCTTAGAAGATCAAAATAAGCATAACATTTCTATTAGCCTAGCATTGATGCAACATTTGGTGAATGTTAACCTTTAATATTCTTTTTTGAAATTTCTCCTATCTCCTATCTAAACTTTTTTATGAATTTATTTTTACATTCCGTTTGTTTGAATTAAAAGAAAGTACGATAGTTTCCGTAACTTATTAAAGTACAGTGGTATTATTGTTATTACAGTATTACACTGTATCATTACCACACAGCTGTTCTAGTATTGTGATTAATATTGTATATGTCCTGTTCACTAAGGATCTGAGTTACATACATATCTGAACTAAAGACGTTCTCAGGAATGTATCTCGTCCATAACATGGAGACCACCCGTATAATATTAAAATTCAACTGCTATGTTTAAAAAATCCAATCGTAGCAAGACCCTGTCCCTGCAAAAAGTAGAAAAATTAGCTGGGCATAGTGGTGCGTGGCTATAGTCCCAGCTACTTGGGAGGCTGAGGCAGGAGGATAGCTTGAACTCAGGAGTTTGAGGGTGCAGTGACTTATGATGACACCACTGCACTCTAGCCCAGCAACAAGAACAGGAGTGAGATTGTCTCAAAAAAAAAAAAAAAAAATCCAATTGCTAGATAAACATTTCACCTAAATAACAATTAATTAGTTAATTGGCCAGTAGTGAGTTGGCATGGTACATGTGAAAAGTGTCTGAGCCCAAGAAGGGTTCTTTTTGGCTAGGAGTTTATGAGAACTCTAAAAGCAAAACTTCATGAGATTGGCTCTTTGCTGGAGCACTGATGAGTTCTCAGCAAAGGAAAGGCCAGGTTGATAGTTGTTAACTTGGGGTTCTGTCTGTACCATCTTCAGTTTAATCCTTCTTAAGATTTCAGGGTTTCCCTTCAAATCTAGTTTGTTGAGTGTTTTTATCACAAAACATTTTGCCAAATGCTTTTTATACATTGGGATGACCATGTAATTTTTGTGAAAACTATATATTTGAGTTAAATTAGCTCCAACTAAGGGAAATGTGACTTTTTAGAAAATACGTAGTTGATAAAATTCAGCACTATCCCCACATTGGAGGGACCAGTCTTAGCAGCAGCAGGATTCAACTGATGCAATTATTTGGGGACCTCAGAGCTCATGGGTCATGAGAAGGTACTAAGGCGAGGTAAATTTACAGTCTTTCTCCCCTTGGAGCTCTGTTCCTCACTGCATTGCACTGAAGCCAAAGAGTTCTCAGAATAAAGAGTTGGAGAGAAGAGAGGAAGGAGGAGCAGACAGAGGCAGGGAAAGTTGTGGTAGAAGTGGGCTCTGTCAGGGAGACAGGGAACCCGCTTTAGACCACTGCTGGGCTAGATTTCAAGAGTTAAGTAATGGGGTCTACACAGATATCCTTCATAGGCTGGGTTGCAAATGTACACAGTATAATTTTCTATAATTAATCTCATTTTGGTCTGAAATTCCTATTCCTACTTTTTTTTTTTATTTCAGCATATTATGGGGATACAGATGTTTAGGTTACGTATGTTGCCCTTGCCTCCCCCTCATTCCTACTTATTGGTAAGAAAAAAATATCGATAAATTTGCCTATTCAAGATGACTGTGTTTCTTCTGGTTTAAGGTTTTTTGTTATAAATGTCTCCTTTTCTTTTCTTTTTTCTTTTTTTTTTTTTTTTTTTTTTGATATCAATCCCTACATTTTCAAGAGGATTTGTGAGTCAGTGCAAACCAGTACTGTTTGGTTGTGCCCACCAAATCCACATCCAGCCTTATACATTACCAATATTAGGAATCATCTAATAGAAAGATCCAGACCTATTCTGTAGCCATAAATCCTGGAAACTGTTCTTAGTCATTTAACAGAGTCTTAAGAGGAGGCCCTGGGATTCTATCGCTAGTATCCCGCCATTGAGTAGTTCACCCTTTAGCATCTCGCATATCAGAATTATGTTGTGAGATGAAGTCACACAGACCTGAAATAACAAAAACGAACCAAAACAATTTCATACTTGTTGAATTTCTCATTTTTCTATCTCTTCCCAAAAGTTCTGAGACCTACAGTTGCTTTAGGTTCTGTTTTAGGCCACCTTCCATGAGGCTTTCTGACACCTCCTTCAGGTTGTGATTCTTTTTCCTACAACAGTGCTCCTAGAACATCATAAGCACTTAAATATGTCCTGGTTATTATTATCACTCCCTTTGTATTATTTATACATGGGAAACACTTAGGACGACGTCTCACACATGTGATCTATAATCTACAAATTTTAGTTAGCATTGTTAATATTCTTCAAAACTACACCGAAGTAACATCTTCGGTAACAGAGCATATCACAGATAAACTGTGAAACCCCAAAGCCTATTTAATTTATTTACCAACATGCTGGTAGATATTTAAAGGCAATTTTAGAGTTTACTTCATATTAAAGTGCATGTCATTGTTACTAACTCAAAATAATTAACAAAATTGTCATCAACCTAGTGCTTCCTGTTCTGGCAAAACTTGTTCAGAAGACTGTGCCCTTCTTTAGTGTACAATCAGATTATAAATGATAGCATAATTTTTAAGTTTGGGTATTTGGTAACTGACGTTTAGTGGGAAAAGATCAAAATGTGTATCTTACTATTAAATTCTTCCTTCGATTCTGAGCAATTTATGTCCACCCACCCTATGACTTACCCAGTCAGACCCATCTGCATACTTGGCTAGCTCTTCAAGTCTCAGCACAGGTAATTTCACTTTTGAGAAACTTTCCTTGACCGCCAAAATCTGGGTTTGTGGAGCTTCCACAGGCCCCCACAGTATTCTGCACTCCCCCCACCCCTGATAGCATTTGCCACTCGGTATAGTGATTCTCTTTGCCTGCATCCCTTGGGAGTTTGTAATCTGAACTGTTACGTATTGTAACTCTAGTATCAAGTCCAGGGCCTGAAACACAGATTGATTAATGGACCAGTAGATTAACGCAACCCATACATGTGAAAACAAACTATGTATATTGTAGCACCATGTATGGCATTTAGAGCCCTTTTTGCTTACTCTAATACAGTGGCCCACTCACTCCCCCTTCCATCTGCCTCCTGCCCTTTGCTTATGGCCGCATTTTCTGCAGCTGTTCTATCCCATGAGCTTATTAATTAATTTCAGTTTTCCTGGTCTCATCTTTTGGAGTTTGTAGGGGGCACTGGCTCAGGTTCAATACTCCAGATATTCCCAGTCTTCCCAACTTTAGGAGGATCCCCTGACCATGTTCCAGCCTCTTAACAAAATCCTTAAGGGCCCCTTAAGAGAGAGGACCAAACATTTTATGTCCTTGTAAGTGTTTTCAGTCTAGCCTTCTGACCTCCTTGAGATCATAAAAACATTTTTTTCTTCGATTCCTTTTATCTAAATGTCTTGGACAGTTCCATAAATGGATTTGTTGATAATAACTATGAACATGTTTTCTTTTAAACTATCTCCCTGATGAGTATTTGGTGGTTTTAGAAAAAGAAGTGTTTGCGCATTAGCGTGGGGTGTTACAACCTGAAGGTTAAATGGATGAAGTTGTCTCTGAATGACCTTACCGAGGCAATGTTGTGTGAAAAAAATCTTACATTTTAAAAAGTCTTCTATTTGATAGGGCCACAGAAAGGCTTGCATCACCCAGGGCTAGCTTTTGGAAGGACACAGACTTATATTTCCCTATTGTCAATCCCAAGTCAATAAAGTTTCTAGATTTTCTGAAGGTATAGATCTGTACTTTAGACTTGTTTGGTAGGTGGAGCAGAAAGGATAAATTTATCATTTGACTGATCGGTAAGACGGTTTGGTATCTGGCCAGACCAAAACTATATTTTAATGGGGACTTCTCTTTGCCATGTTATTCTCAGTTTTTGCTCAAATTATCTTTAATGACTATATTTTGTTGGCATCAAGGTGGGCTGCTGATGAGAAGACCCCGGACCCTGAGCAAACTGATAAACAAAAGAGCCCGGAAGAACGTAATGGGCCCTTGATCTGAAAGAATTGGTGGAAGATTCAACGGGTACCAAGAGCTATTTCTACCTAGCAGGACTGGCCTGAGTGTAAGGATTAAGCCCTCCTGGAACTCATTGGTAAGCACAGTTCAGAGCCCTTGGTATTCACTCAGTGCATTTTTAAAAATGGATGAATGAATGAGTGAGAAATTTCATTTATGTTAAATCTCTGATCAGAACGTATATTAATACCACTGAATGTGAACTAAGGTGCTGGACAGGACCTTGTCTGTTTTGCCCTTGAAAATTTACCTAAGAGACAACGTGGTTGGGAGTGTTGCTATTTGGAGGCACTGGTTCCAGGCTGAGTTGAAGTTTTTCTTGTTTTTTATTTTTTTGTTGTTGTTCATTTATTTGTTTGTTTGTTTGTTTTAATGAGATGAAGGCCCTTAAGGATGGAGCTAGCATTGTCAATGCACTGTCCTCACTACACCACTGCTGCAGATTTGCCTTGGGCTGTTTGAGCTAATAACGAAAGGCCAGTCTCAGCAAAGGGTGAGAAAAGATAGGCCTTGTGAGGCACAGTTTCATGGAAGACAATTTTTCTCCAGACCCAGGGCTGGGGGGATGGTTTTAGGATGATTCAAATGCATTACATTTATTGTGCACTTTATTTCTATCATTATTACATTGTAATATGTTATGAAATAATTACACAACTCATCATAACGCAGAATCAGTGTGAGCCCCAAGCTTGTTTTCCTGCAACTAGACGGTCCCATCTGGGGGTGATGGGAGAGAGTGGCACCCAAAATGTGTTGCTTATGTTCAGTCTACTCTGTAATCTCGTTTTGGTTGCTGTCACTGCAGAAAACCCTGCTTCCCAAAGATAGGATGTTGGAAATGGAAGCAGGTCTTGCAGTGCTTTTGTGGCAATCTCAGAATATTCCACTTTGACTTTAATCCAGAACCAATGGAAGTTTGAAGTTGTCTCAGATATACTCTTAAGGCCACCGTCATTTGCTATCTCAAGCAGTTGATCCTCTTCTAGCACAGATAAAGTCAATTCACCTGGCTTATTCACAAGTAGGTCATGGATCCATTCCTTCCCAGTTCAGGGGTCTTTTGTGGTTGGGAAGTAATGCTCAAACTCTTTTGAAAGCTGATATAGATGATCATGCACCAACTGGGAGAAATAAGTCCCCGGCTCAATCTCTTTAAAAATCTCTGCTAATGTTTGAAATATGTCAAAAATCCCAGTGTTCACTCCTTGCCCCCATAATTCCAATTTGGTTTGAATGCAGCCACTTTATCTGCCAACTTGAACACAGTTGTCATTCTCTCCTAAAATGACAGATTGAGTTCATTGAGCAGGTTGCATATGTCACACAAGTAAATAAGTTTTGCATCCCATTCTGTGTCGCTAAAATGTGCTGTCAGTGGTGACTTTTTTTCTAAAATAGATCTCTGGAGCAGCTCTCATGACTCAAAAATGCTGGTCAGTGATCTACCTGTAGAAAGCCATCTCACTTCTATATATAAGACAAGACATGTGTGCTCTGCATCCATCTCCTCACAGAGCTGCACCAACAGACGTGAGTTAAGGGCATGTGCTTTAATGTGGTTGATAATTTTAATCACATCCTGCAAAACATTGGTTAGTTCAAATGATATTTTTCAGCTAGCCAGCATTTCTCTATGGATGACACAGTGCATAGACTCACATTCGAAAGCGATTTGTTTGACCCGAATAGTGAAACCAGAAAGCCCTCCAGTCATGGCAGCCACTCCATCTGTGCATATATTGACACAAAATTTGGTTTTCCTGATATGTGATCATTCAAAGACTTGAATAGTTCTACAGCTGCGGTGTTGGTTGGCAACAAAAGTGCACATAACATATCCTCATGCACATCCTCCTGAAAAATATATCACACAAAAACAAGCATTGTTGCCTTGTTGTCAACATCAGTAGACTTGTCAACCTATATTGTGTACCACAATGACACATTAATCCTCTCTAACAATTGTGCCTCAATATCCTCTGCTATTTCATCAATTCTTCTAGTTATGGTGCTAGCCAAGAGAGGAACATGTGCCACTGTTTGAACTGCTAAAAATTCACAGCAAATGTCCTTACCAGCAGGTAGGATCAACTCTTCACCAGTAGTAAAGGGTTTCTTAGCTTTAGCAATGTGGTTAGCCACTGAGAATGATGCTCTCAGTGCAGACACTTTTGATGCAGTGGTGGCCTTCAATAATTGCTTCTGTTCTTCATGTTTACTTTTTTTCTTTTCAAAAACTCCAAAGGCTTGTCTTGTAATGCAGGGTGCTTGGTCTCCATGTAATGAAGCAGTTTTGAAGGTTTCATGGCTTTGTTGGATAGCCAGTTGCCACATATTATGCAAAGTGGGCTCGGAAAATGTGAATCACCTGTTGCAGTGAACCTCTAATTTAAGGAAGACTCTTGGTATTTTCTTTTAAATGCAGCTTTCGTTTTATTGGCAGTCTGGAGTCTTCTGCTGTCTCATCATTGGATCTTTTTCCCCCTTTCAAAGAAGTTCTCTAGTGACATTTGTTTTTTACTCATTTTTCGTAGGGTTAGCCTGTGGGCTTACCGAAACTGTGACTGAGACAAGTATGCAGTGTGGTAAATGTGCACAGACAGAATTGGTAAATAAAGTAATGGGTGGGCCATGGGCAGACTAAAGTAAGTGTCAGATTCTGACTTAAAGCCTGCCACCAGATGCAGCGTAATTGTCACTTGCCACTTGCTGATAAGGTTTTGATATGAGTCTGTAAACAACTGATTTATTATGGTCTCTGTGCAATTAAACCTCTCTGTTAATGATAATCTGTATTTACAGCCACTCCCAAGTGCTAGCATCACTGCCTCAGCTCCATCTCAGATCATGAGGCATTAGATTCTTATAAGGAGCTCACAACCTAGATTCCTCGCATGTACAGTTTATAGTAGGGTTTGTGCTCCTGTAAGAATCAATGCTACTGCTCATATTACAGCAGGCATAGAGCAGGCAGTGATGGGAGCAATGGGGATAGGCTGTAAATACAGATGAAGCTCTGCTTGCTCACCTGTCACTCACCTCCTGCTATGCAGCCTGGTTCCTAACAGTCCGTGGCCATGGTACCAGTCCATGGCCTTGGAGTTGGGGTTCACAGTTGTAAGATCTTCAAGATTCTAAAAGACAATTTTGCTGAGATCAAGACAAAAGACATTGGAGAGCTAGACCTATGGCTCTTGCTTCATTCTTAAAGTAGACTTGCTCTTCCATCCCAAGGACTAAAACATTGACATAGTATGTATAGTCCAATGGCTAACAGTGACCTTTCTGAGAAGCATGGTGCATCCAGTATACTTCTGCTTTGTGTTAATGTTTCTCCCCTTTTAATCTATTATTTCCCAGCTTGCAGATCAATGAATGGCTTTACTTTATAAGAGTTCAGTTGAGGTGGGGAAGGCAGGAATGTAAATTTGTAGGGAGGAGGAAAGAATGATAGCAGCTATAAGGTCCCGTGAGAGTTGGCAGGAGTTGGACCACAGAATGGAATGGGACATGCTGAATGAAGCTCTGTCTATCTTGTACACATCAGTTACTCTGAAGAGGGAGCCAGGAAGTAGGCAGTGGGGCGTGTGGGCTGTTGGAGTAGCCAGGTCTGCTGAGAAAACATATGTAAGGGAGAATTATTGCTTTACCAGAAGCATTGACCAGAAATAGATGCTAAAATGTCAGTGCAAAATGGATGAACCCAGAGTGGTATTTGAATGCAAATGGAATGCTGGAGAAGCTATGGAGAGGTCAAGACAAAAGGGGAGATGTTGAGAAGCTCATTGGAGAACTGGGAGTGAGAAAAGGTTGTTTGCTATGGTGAGCTGACAAAAATGGAGAAAGAGTTACTATCCCTTTGACAAGTGACCAGTAACTGTCAGAGAGGCAATGTTAGTGAACCAGGTCACAACAAAGCTGAAGAAAATGCCTGCCAAAGTCAAATGTCTAAAGTGAACATAATTTTATAGAGTTTGTAAAAATCTGATGGTTTTCACTTCTTGGAAGTTGGGTGTTACTAGTGTGTTCATTGCCCTTCTGGGAAATGTGTGCACCTGTCATAGATGAAAATATTGCCAAAGTGTCTTCTGCATGACTAAAACACAAAGGCGGGGGCTGTATTTTATAACTGAAAAAAGACTAGAACTAGTTCTTAAATGCTTCCTTGGGAGTTCAAATAAAAACTTAGAACATATCCACTGATCATGTTGTCCTAATTAAAATATATCAACATTAATGACAATTATGACTGTGGGTATCAACACAAATGAGTATCACTCAAAAAAAAAGAAACAGTGCAGTTTCCACATAAATGTTGTTACTGTCATTATTTTAATTTTAAATAGGATATGCAGAAACTCATGAAAATAACATGTTATTTATACCTTCAGTATTCATCCTTATCGATATCAGTACTTCTTCTAGAAATTCTTTAAGAGACTCTTGTGTTTGCCTTTCCATCGCTCTCCCCTACTCCTCCAGGGCACCTTTTTCTGCTGACTACCACCTTGTGGTAACCCCAGGAGCACCCACGTTGCAGGACCCTGACTCTCCTTTGGCCCTAAGGTGGACCACTCAGGCTCTTTTTATTTGAACTTGAAACCAAATAGAGTGTGAGGAAGACCCTCTTTCATGTCAGAAGCTGTGGAATGCAAACTTTGGAAGGTGCCTGTAGCCATAGCTCCTACCATGTACAAAAATCTTTCTACAGTGAGAAACACTGAGATTGACACCAAAAAGAGCAGAGACAAGACATGGAGTGATAGTCCTGTCAGCATTCAAGCCCTTGGTTCTACTTACTTCTCTGGATCACTGCCCATCCTGGGATTTGGTTGTTCAGCAGTTCCTTGGGTTGCCTGAGACAATAAATGCTCAGTTATTCTAAGTAGGTATTGCCTGGGTTTTTGGTCATTTAATCCAAGAATCCTATTCATAGGATTTAGCAAAGTCCTAGGTATGAATAGTGAAAGAAATATTGGGGCAGATTATTTCAAGAAGCAATAATTAGGAATATTAAACCATAGTCAAACCTATCCATGGCATGTTAGTATAGGTGCCACTGGCCACGACCCATATGTGGTGGTTTAAAATATGTTGCCAATTCTTTGACCTTCACTCTCTCTTCATAAAGTTGGATCTAGTCTCCTCTCCCTTCAAATATTGACCTGCTTAATGACTTGCTTCTAACAAATGAAATATGACAGAAGTGATGTCATGTGACTTCTAGAATTTGATCTTAAAATGGATAGTTTTGCCTGGCTTTCTTTCTCATGGGTCATTTGTTCTGGAAGGAGCCAACTTCCAGGTGGTGCAGACACTCGAACAGCTTTGGGAGAGGCCCATGTGGAGAGAAACTGAGGCCTTTGCCCAACAGCCAGCACCAACCTGCCAGCCACATCCCAGTTAAACATCAAGATGACCTTGAACCAAAACTACCTAGCCAAGCCACTCCTGAATTCCTGACCCACAGAGATAATAAAATGTTTAATGTTGTTTTAAGCCACTATGGATGTGGAACGTTTATTACATAATAATGAATAACTAATACTATGTCCAAGATTAAAGGAAATTATTCTAAAGAGATTAGTCATTTAGCTTCAGTAGTAAGTGATGGCAGAAGGTCCTAAAATAGGCAGCCCAGTCATAGAAATAATTGGAGTTCAGGATGTAGAACTTTGGTCCCTTGGAACTAGGGTTTCCGGTAGACAACACACCTGTTGAAAAATAGGTAGGAATAGAATCCCTTAGTCCAAAAAAAAAAAAAAAAAAAGGGACATAGAATAATGTAGTAGTTAAGATACAGAGTTTGGGAATCAAACAAATTTAGCTTCAAATCTTGGCTCCACTAGCTTCTGTTTGAACTTATTACCTGCCCATAGTTTTCAGGGTTTTATTTGAGGGTAGTTTCAAACTTATAAAAATGTTGCAAAAATTATCAAAGGAGTTCCTATGTACTCTTCACCCTGCTTCCCCAAATGCATAAGAAGTTTGCATAAGAAAAAAAAACAAAACAAACAACAACGAAGACACAAGAGTTCTAATATCAAGTCATGAATAATTTTTCCCATGAATAACTTGTCTCAATTTATATTCATTCGTAAAACGCATATTCATGTCACTTTCTCCTGTTTTCTTTTTCTCTTTTCCTTGGTCTGACCTTTTCCAGGACACCTGGGTCGTCCTTTTCTCCCTGCTGGGACAAACTGTCCTTTCTCATCGCAAATTAACATATCTAAGCTCATTTCTGTCTTAAAAAAGATGCAGTCAGGAGCTAAGATACCAGCATGAAGCTTCTGAATCTTAATTTCTCGATACTTCAGCAAACAAAATTTCCAGAATGAATGCTCTTCCTCCGTCATGCCCCACACCAAGAAAATTTGAGAAATTGCTCATAAATTTCTCAGAAAAATGATAATTCAAGAAATTACAAAATATAACAAATTACCTACATATATCTTTTAAGGAAAACATTCTCTCTTTTTTTGTCTCATTAGATAAAGGA
Source organism: Avahi laniger (assembly GCA_963575035.1). Classification (NCBI taxonomy): domain Eukaryota; kingdom Metazoa; phylum Chordata; class Mammalia; order Primates; family Indriidae; genus Avahi; species Avahi laniger. Next base: position 12,655 of record CAUYSK010052489.1, read on the forward strand.
ATTTGTTTTCAAAACTTGAACTTAAGAACTATTCAGAGCAGGAAAATGATTAAATCTGAGTTCCATCCTATGTATGTGCTGGTTGTTCGCTTGCCTCTCCGTCTGGTGAAAGCTCCTTGAAGGCAGAGGCTGCATTAGTCACTTCTGAGTCCTCTGTGTCTAACATGGTGCCTGGCACGTGAAAAACATGTCGGTCAGCTGCAATTATAATAGAGAGGTTTCCACTTAAGTATTACATTTTTTTAGAATTGATTCAAAAGTTGAATGCACATTCTTTAAGACATCTTGCTGAAAAAAAAAAGAAAAGTTTATTATAAAGGATCATTTTAAATACTCAGAAGTAAGGCCTGTCAGGTGAATGAACGGACCTTTCTATCAACATGCCTATAGAAACATTTCGAGATCCAGGGAGGCTCCCCAGAACATCTTACCCTTCAATGCTATAAGCCTCTTCTCAGAGCTCTCTCAGTCTAGTCAGCCCCTTGGGAGCTTGTCTCCATAGCCAGCTACAAAGTAGAACGCAGTTCATCCAGCTCCCTGTCTTGCTGCACAGAAGGCAACTCAATAGCTCTCTTTTTACCCTTTTCTAAAACACTTATTTTAATGTTCATTATTGAGGAGAAATGAGAAAGAAACAACAAAAGCACAATCATAGTGAAATGATAAGGCCTAAGAAATCATATGTAGTACTTACAGTCTTGGCCCACATGCTCTGCTCTCCTATTTGTAATTGAGAAGGAGCTTCCTGCCCTTCGCTGGGCCTCTGATCCTGCACCATGCTGTGCTGTCCTGGATTGGTTTCCACTGAGGTTCACGTGGCATCAGAGCACCTTCACAGACGCTCTTTTTCTCAGTGGACATAGCACTAGGCAGTATCCACACATAGTAATGGTTCAATAAATAGTTGTTGAGTTAATAAATGAATGACTCATTTGGCTAATTTTTTACTGATCTGCCTTGTGGGTGATTGCCATCAACACGTTGCGAAAGTGAAGGGTTCCGCCGTGCGAGGGCAGTGGGGGTGGATGTAGTCAGGAGGTGGTGGGGGGGAGGAGGTGGAGCACAGTCTGACTGCTTACATGGTAAATGCAAAACATTCTCAGCGGAGTCCGGCTTTCCCACATTGTAATTATGTGTCATAGTGTGTATGTACTCTATAGCTTATTTCTCAAAACATATTTGTGGGTACATTTTTGCCAATGCTATTTTCATAAGACATGTTCCACATAAATGACCAGAAGTAGCCAGAAGTCCTCTTTTGTTTTAGTACTCTCTTTGCTAAGATATGTAAGACTTAAGATAACTGAACTAATATTTTCCCTACCTAGAATAGAATTAGCTTATAAATTCTTCTGTTAGCCTGCAAGTAGTCTACCTTGATTCTATGGAGTTAGAAGCCAGTAGAACTGCTCTATTTTATTTGCGTATGGTTACCACTTTCTTGGCACACAGTAAGGACATTTTTGACTCTCTCTTTGCTGACATGAGCTACAGAGTCAAGAAAACCCTCTGAGTAAAAACAAACAAAAAATTCACCAGAACAAATTAGAGACAGGGGAACTTAGAAGCCATATAAGAGTTGTGAAACTGTCAGAACATTAGGATTTGGGATGCTCTTTTAAAGGTCTTTAGACTTGCTGGAAACACTCCTTGGGAAGTATATTTTCATGAAAAAGTTGTTCCATGCCTGACAACACAAAGAAGTACATGAAGACTGGAGATTGTGAAAGCATTTCAGCAAGAGCTGATCTGGTAGTAAAAGTCAAAAAATTACATTTTCAGAGCTCTATCAGAATATGCAAAAATTTCTTGTCCTTACCTATTTTATGACATTAAAAATGATCTACGGCAATTGTCACTTCTATCTCCTCCAAGGGAAAAAATAGATTTTGCAGAGTTCTGGCATGTAACAGTGCATGATTGTTTCAAATCATCATTTCAGCTAGAATATGCTGTTGTACTAAAGCTTACCTGGTACACTTTTGTTCATTCATGCAACACATCCTTACTGAATGCTCTTAGGTGACAGGCACTCATCTTTGCTGTGTATACAGAGTTAAAGAGGAGAGCTGTGGTCAACTTAATAAAGAGGCAGGTCTAAATTTTTATCAAGCAACCATTAGTGTAGAAACACAGTGAAGCTGACCCAGTTCTAATCCCACCACTAATTTGTATCAGAAAGATCAAGCAGGATATGTTTTAGTATATCATTTAGGTAAACTGCATATTAGTCACTTAGAATGTGAAATAGGACTTAGACATGATTATAAAGATTTTGAAGTAATAGACTGAAACTGTCATATGTGTTGAAATAACACAGATCTCATTTTTCTGGATTAGCTGCATTTGGATGTTTGCGAGGTGAAGCTTTAGAGGAAAAGGAAAAAGGAAAAGAATTTCAGCTATCAGGTTACATGAATAGCAGGTTTCAGCAGAGCTAAGTAGTCCCAGCCAGTCTCCGCCAGAAATGTCCTTAGATAATCAAGTGCGGCTTTACTGGTACAGTTATTATCTCAAAGGGGACCTGCTAGAACAAGCCCATCTCTGCTGTCGTATAGCATGACCTTTGGTGCTTTAGCTTTTTTTCTCTTTCTGTAGAATGCAAGAGCTACAGCTTAATGCATAAGGGTGTATGCTTGCGGCCAGTCATGCCTGGGTTTGGGTCCTGCTCTGACACTTAGCAGCCAGCCATGTGATTTGTGTGAGTGTCATGGCCTCTCTGTGCCTCTGATTCCTGCTTTAAAAACGAGCATGGTGATACTTCACAGAGTAGAATGAGCTCAGATTTAGCACCGAGCCCAGAGCATGGCCCAGGGCAAGGATTCACTTTCTACCAGCTAATATGTCTTGCAAGGATATTAAGGCCATTCCTTATTAATCAAAGTGAGCCAGCTGACATCACAGGTTAGAAATCCCTCAGCAACTGGTGAGCACTCATTACAAAATCTCTTCAAATTGCTATCAGCATATAGTTAGGAAGTTACTCACCGCTAATTCTTTCACACTTAAACATTTCATAATCAGAGCAGTGACTGAAAAACAAAGAGAACTTCGGATTTGGTAAAGAAGCTTTCCATTGCTTTATTTCTTTCAGAAAAGGACAATATCTGAGTGGTATTCTAAGAAAAACACAAACATTTTTAAAAGTACCTTATGTGAACTGAATAGCAAAAGAGGATAAGCACATGAAAAGCACTTTATGATTTTAAAATGCTTTTAAATCACATTCAAAGCCACAAGCTAAGTTTTGCAATGGTTTTGCCACTGAGGAACTGCCAGGATTTGTCTTCTTTTTTTGCCCACGGAGACCCTGGCACCTACAGGTCTGGCAGTGAGACTCACAGAGCTTCCACCCACTGGACTCATTCTATCATTTTTTAAAAAAAGGTAACTTGTTCTTAAAATAAATTTACAACAAATAACAGAATATCTTGCAATCTAAAATAATTCAATGGAAATTTGGGATGAACATAAAACTGTAGGTCCCCGTGTTCCCTGGCTCTTTCTCTCAGACTATAAACATACTAAGCTCATCCCCAACCTAAGGTAACCTGCTTCAGACTTGGCACCCTCTCTGGCTGTTGCCCTCGCTGCGCTCCGCTACAGCCAAGAGTACTTAGGGAGTAGTCCTCCCTGACCGTATCCACTTCCTCCCCTCCCATTCACTGCTCAACCTCCCACAGTTCCTGCCACTCTCTTGAAATTGCTCTCTGCCCAGAAAGAGGAGAGCTGGCTGCTCAGAGGTCACTGTAGATTTTAGGGAGAGACACTATCTGTAGTCCCCATAGGATTCTACACCATCCAGGGATGAAATTCAAAGAACACCCCTTTCCAACCCCACCCATGGTTACCCACTATCAACCCCTGCCCTCTGAGGCAGGAAGCAGGTGAGTAGGGCTGAGGGATGGGATGGTGCAGGCATCACTGGAGAAGCAAATGACATCCCTGGGAATCACGTAGTTACCATGCCCAGGAGAAAGCATTGATCATTTGTAATCAAAGCTGGTGTTCATTCTCGGAGAATCCATTTGTGTTTTGAATGATCAGAATCTCAAATGATCTGAATTCCTTAATGGTATGGTGATCATATTCATTTAAATCAATGAATAGATAAGTTTGTTTGCTTTATAATAGTGCTTAGGTTTTCATTAGAGAAATTTCAGGAAGAGCCCCTCTGTCTTTAGTTGGCTTCCTAATTACACTAATTTTATTTGATTGACATATTAGGCTCTGGGGGAAGGGGAAATAGGGGGAAGGGAGACCACAATACAACCCCTTATTCTCAGCTCCAGACAGCACAGGAAACCCTCAATTAAACTGTACCACTTCCCCCAGCACTCAATAAAACACATGCATTATATTTAATATCCTTAAACTCATTTATAATAATGGTTTTATGTGACATGCTGAAGTTAACTCACTCCTTCTAGATTTTCTTTTTATATTATTATTGCAGAACAGTGCATGCTTCTTAGGAAAATCAGAAGTTCAGAAGAATAAATCCTGAAAAAAGTATAGTTTCTCCTTTCCCCCAGAGGTTTTCATTAGAAAACTTCCCCGTAACAGTTTCACTCAGGAGAGGTGGACAAGAGGACACCTCCTTACTCACAGCGGGAAACTATGCATTTAATATCGTGCTGGGAATTTTTCTTGATAGGACTGAGGGGGATTTTAGATTCTCCAAACCCAGGGAGCAACACAAATGCAGCAATATAGCATCTCAGATGAGGGAGAAAGTTGTCTGGCCCTTCCCATCATTTTGCTGTGAACTTCCTCTTCTGATGGTAGGTCTGATTTAGAACAATGTCTTCCTTGTGTGTGCCCTTTCAGGAAGGGCTGGCTGGACCCCAACAGTTAGTAGCTTGGCACATAGCCTTTTGAGTTGGTGGACCAATAAGGGTCTGGAACCAGCTTTCCTTCCACCTGTGTTCCTCAGCCTGGCCTGGGCTGCCACCTAGGTGAACATTAGTGGCAGAAGAGCTGTTTCCTCTGGGAGGTGCTTCCTTTCCCCATTACCAACTGCTGAGCAGCACACAACCTAGAAGCCTGGATGGATCACAATTGTAGGGTGCACGTTTATTTTGTGGTGAGTATCTGAGAAGTGCCATCCCCACCTCCAGGAACTCCTTAGTTCCCTGTGAAGAGATGGTTCAATCTCATCTACGTCCCCCATTGTCTACCCTGACCAGTATCTAGGAGTGTGCACTTCCCGCACAACTGTGAGTGTCTGTGATCCTCTGTGTTCCCCTGTGAACCCATAGAAGTGGCTATTAAGGCTTCTGACCTGGCCATCAGCTGGCATCTGGTTTGCAGGCTCAACAGCCTTAAGCCTGCTCCCATCCAGGCAGAGAAAGGAGAACTTCAGAGAGGCTCAGGACACAAAGGAAGAAAGAAGGCAGAGATTCAGGGCAAAACTCTTTCCAGAAGTGCAGTTTACTTAGCTGAGTGCTTTATCTCTCAGAATAATAGATGAATTTGGGGAGGATAGGATCCTTGGCAAACAAACCTCCTTTGTATGTCATCAAAACATTCTTGGAGATTGTGTTCTAAGAAATCACCCTGATTCTGTGATTTTCCACATCCATGGCTACTCTATGATAGAATTGGAACAAATAGCTAACAGAACACTATTCCTCAAAACTCAACAATCCTGACCATCTCTGATTGGATTCTGAGTAAGTAAAGAGGAAGGTAGCAAACATCCACATCCAAGTACCTCTGGTGATTGGGAGAGATTTTTAGATGTCTGACAAACTTTTTTTTAATCTTCTCAAAAAAGTTCATTAATTTTAGTGACATGTTAGAAAATAACTTGGTAATGAAATTATCTTAATAATTATTACATTTATAAAGATATTATTTTAGCACTGCATCTAATCTATACTGCTGAGAGAAAATTGCCATTCGTTTCAGGATAGATTGTTTTTGACTACTTCAAAAGATACTTGAAGTTCTTTAATCACCTTTATAGTTTCTGTTACACCTATAATATTGTACTGTCTTAGTCCATGTGTGCTGCTATAACACAATATCAGACTGGGTAACTTATGAAGAAGAGAAAATCATTTTCTCACAGTTCTGGAGGCTGAGAAGTCCAAGATAAAGGCGCTAGCAGGTTCCGTTGTCCGGTGAGTGCTGCTTTCTGCTTCCAGGATGGCGCTTCATTGCTGCATCCTCCAGGGGGAAGGAACGCTAAGGCAGAAGGGCGAGCTTCCCAAGCACTGTGCTGCATGAACCCTGTTTTATATGGGCACCTAACCCCACTCATGAAGGAGGAATTCTACTCTAACCACGTTTAAAGGCTCCACCTCTTAACCCCATAACATTGGCAACACCTGAATTTTGGAGGTGACGTATTCAAAGCATTGATCTGCATTGATCTGTATTATCTAGATCATCAACATCATGTCTACACTGCCCATAAGAAAAGGCAGTAGAAATTTATCTTTCTTGTGCCCCTTTATGTTCCACATGCACCTTATAACAGTGAGTGCTCAATAAATAATTAATTCGGAAGGGTGACTTAAAGTGTCCAGAATTTTAAATAGTCTTAGACCTGATTTATTAGTGATTCTACCTTTATGCTTTGCTTTTGTGTGTTTAGAGAGGAAAAGCTATGCTGTTTTGAGAAAGTGGCCCTTGAGCTTAAATTCTAGCTCTAAGGCCATGAGATTTTGGACAGGTTGGTAATCTCTCTAGGACTCTATTTGCTTCTCTATAAAAGGCAAATAACGATGCTATTATCTCATAGACTTACTGTGAGAATTGACTATGATCACATATGAAAATACCAGCACAGGATATGTTCTGAGTACGTGACAAATGCCATACCCCTCCTTTCACCTTTACATTGTTCAATTGACCTGATATGTACAGGTATTAACAGAAGAATTATAATACACATTGAGGCAAAGTGTTCTTTTCCTATAAATGCTACTAGAAGGATTACATTGTGTGTGTGTGCATGTGAGTGTGTGTGTTCATGCATGCGTCCCTCAGCCCATCCATTAAACTTTTTTTTTTTTTTTTTTTGAGACAGAGTCTCACTCTTTTGCCCAGGCTAGAGTGAGTGCCGTGGCGTCAGCCTAGCTCACAGCAACCTCAGACTCCTGGGCTAGAGCGATCCTTCTGCCTCAGCCTCCTGAGTAGCTGGGACCACAGGCATGCGCCACCATGCCCAGCTAATTTTTTCTATATATTTTTAGTTATTCAATTAATTTCTTTCTATTTTTAGTAGAGATGGGGTCTTGCTCTTGCTCAGACTGGTTTTGAACTCCTGAGCTCAAACAATCCGCCGGCCTCGGCCTCCCAGAGAGCTAGGATTACAGGCGTGAGCCACCGTGCCCGGCCCTCCATTGAACTTTTAACAAACATTTTTCTTGAGTACCTAAATCTGCCAAACGTGATGTGAAGCAATGGGGTTTACAAAGAAATGTAAGATATGATCCCTTCTTGGAGGAACATCTTATTAACCCTCCTCACTGCCACCCATCCACTTTCCAACTGTGGAGAGAAAGGAGAGATAGACCAAAGAGTTGGGGGTGGGCAGAGGTAAAAACAAAGAGAAAAAAGTCTGTTTTCATTATATTCTTGAAAGCTGATTGGTATGGAAATGAAGATTTGTATAAAAAAAAACATAATAGGGCAAATTTTGCTGTTTATGGATGTAACAGAGAAAATTGTGGCATCACCTTCTGTTTGTAGAAGCAGAATTAAGCTATCCTTTCGTTTAAGGAATGTACTCTGAAGTTTTTATCAAAGTGAATAATATTTTGCTGTTTCTCACAGTCTATTTTTCTGAGTGCTTCTTTGAATTGTCCTTGTCTTAGTTAGACATTCCAGAATATAATTAGTCGATATCATCCAATTCATAAACTCTTCCTTTTCAACAAATGTCATCATCATTGTGGTGAGAAGCATCATGTTCCTTTCCACCTGCTGGGTGTGTTGCTATTGACGCTAGAATGTGCCCAGAGTGATGGCTTCTTCAGTTTCCTCTACACATTTCTGCTGACTTTTGAGAAAATCTTTTTCCAGCTTTAAATTTTGGATCAGGAACAAAACCTGTATCTCTTCAGGCATACCTGATACTGACCTAGTACCGAACAAAACATATTTGGACTTCTGTTTTTGTCTAACTTGGAAGGAAAGGGGAGGAGGGACTCATTAGATTTGCTGAAGAATGTCGAAGAGGACGGTATATACAAGAATATTCCCCCAAACTCCTTTCTGCTCCCTCTGCCACCCCTGCAATGTGGGAGGAAGTTTGATTCTGACAGCTGTCTGCAGGGAGGAATTTTTAGCCATTCTCACCTATAGTTATCTGTCACTGTTGGTAGCATGATTTTTGAATAGATAGATGATTTTAATGGAGAAAAAGTTCTTCATATCTCAAACTTGGTATGTATTTTCATAACAGAAAAGAAAAAAGTCTGATAATGAAGGCTATAGTTGGTGTTGGGCTATGTTCTTGGCCCCAGCACAATCCAAACTGATCCCCAAAGAGCACCCAGTCCCCAACAGGCTGCTTTTCCTTTCTAGGTAGGCATTCTAGTCCTGCCAGGAAGTCTTCTGCTGACTTCACTCTGGGTGCCAGAGAGGCGGAGGACTAGCTTTTGCACCATGTTCAGGTCCCACCTGCAGCAGCCCCATGGCCTCTGCGGGCTCTTGCCTCCTTGCTGTCCTAGCTTTAGTCTCATGGGAGATACACATGCTCCCTCCTCTAAGTCGCTTGGCATGGCGTCTTTAAACAAGATTCCGCATCCCATGGTCTGAGATCCCTTTTCCCTTCTTAGATTCAGAACAAGCAAAGAGCCAAGATGAAGATATATCAGCAATTGACTTTAGTGCATCTGCTGCTGTTAGAACAAGTTCTAGTATTAGAATAAAACACACAAACAACAAACAAATACAGGAAGCATTAAGTAGGACAGTTATTCCTAATTTTTTATAATTATCCAGGATCCTTTACTTTTCTTTTTGTTATTGCACTCAATTTTGAGAGAGTTCATCTGCAAAACCGACTGCATACTGCATTCATTTTTACTTCTTACTCAGGTTTCTCTTCATATCACACAAATGCATCCCTTTAACTATAGTAATAAATGTTTCTTTCTTATTTAATAACAAAAGTAACAATCCACCAGAGCTTTAAACAGCATGATGTGGTAAACAGGGATTTGCTAACTAAGTTAATAATGTTCCAGCCAAAAATTGAAGAACTTTGACGATTTTGTTGCTCTGTGAAGCTTTATTGTTTCAATTTAGCTTTTTAAAATATAAAATTGCTCTAAGAACTGCCTCTTCCCCCCATTAGTGTTCTCATTGAACCCCAGATTCTAAGTGCAAGGTAAGATTCCTAGTTAGAATTTTTCAAAGTATATTTAAGCTTTTACCTTCCCGTTTCCTGTAGCAGCCTCAATTTCCACACTTTGATGTTCGCAGAACAGCCAAAAAGTTACAAGCATAGTGTCCTATGATCCTGATGCAAGGATTTTCTCTTGCATCAAGTGTGCCAGGGTTCCTGGAATACACAGCCTGGGATGGAAAATGTAAGAGAAAAAAGTATCAGGAAGAGAAGGACCTGAACCAAAAGAATGAATAAAATTCAGCTTTTCCCATATACATTTTTTTACTCTAAGTGCCATTCACAGAAATTTGGTATCCATGGAGACAAGTGCAGTACAGGCTGAAGCTACATATTCTCTGTAGATACAAAAGGCTATCTATCCAATCTGATACTATGTTTAGGATTAGCAGAGGGAAAATGTTGAGAAAAGTACTGAATAATTAATTGAGTACCTGTCTTGTGCAGGGAACCATGATTTGTACAATGAAGGATACAAAATACACAACAAATGATGATGAATGTGAAACCATTTATTTCCATGTAGGAGTCTTGGCAACCTTTAGCATTCTGGCTTTTCTTACATCTATAATATTACCTATGAAAATATGAGAAAATGTTCCTGTCACAAATGTACATTTTATCCCCGGGCTTTGGTAAAAAGCAAAATGTTGTCAAATAGAAAATGGAATTTTCCTGAGACTTATTTTATAATTCAGTGATAAACAAGAAATCAAGGATTCCCAGAAACTGAATAAGAAGATCATAACAGCTTTGGAGGCTGGTGACCAGAAACAAGGCAAAGCTGGAGAGAAAGAGAAGTAACTGAGAAAAGCGAGTGTTCCACAGCATGTTGATTGAATCAGGGGTGAAAGAGCTGCCACCACAAAAAGAAAGATGAGCGTTCAGAGGAAGAGAGAGTAAGGAACAATCTGGAAGATCTGGAAACAAGAAACCATTCAAGGAAGTTGACATAGGTTATGACCAGGAACGAAAAGTTCATGGTGATTTCTGTGAGAGTCAGGGGAGACGCACTCCTTGGGAAGATAGGAATTCACTGTGTAGCAATTCTGCCTGAACTCAAGGGTAAATCATAGGAAGCCACTAACAAGAATTTTGCTTTCTTTACTGTCAGTGGAGTTGCTGACATAGCCTTGGGGAATGAGCCCGAGCATCTAGAAAATGATGAAAAATGAAAGAATTAAAAGCATAACAGTGTTCACACTGGACTCAGGGAATGATATATTTGGAACAATTTTATAGCTTCTTAAGAAACTAAAAAGTTACTGATCCCTATTATTGAATCATTGGTCAGTCTAAGTGTGCGATGTGGGTGCTCCTTCAATCTGTAGCAAACACAGAGAAGGTGCTAAAGTCAGTATTGATCTGAGACCCTGCAGCATGGGCAATGCGGGCTTGGCTTGTGCCATGACCGCAAGCAGTCATGGGAGATACTGGGGAGAAAAACTGACAACTCTAGAGAAAAAATGCATCCATGCTTTCAATCTCTTTCTGCAACACGTCTCTAGTTATTCTTTAATCTGAGAACCGAGAACATTTTCCTGTTAACAAATGTCTTCCTCAATAAATAATGTGAAAGTGCCACCCTAGGCATTTTAAATACTGTATGTATATGTCTGAGTGTGCATACGCTAAACATTTGAAATAGTTTTCAAGTTGCCAAATTAACTTCACATGCAATTCATTTAACACAATCTGACTCAAACATTGTTTTAAAATTTTACAAAACATGTCAGTTGGAGCCAACATGGCAGATCCACATTATACCCAGACCTCTCCACTTGCTCCTTTCTTCAAACAAATGTTCAAGATTGCCAAAATTTGATTGTAGATCAGAAGAGGAAAGTTATCCCACATCTCTGGGGTCTTTGTCAGAGAGATTCTGTAGTATGCGTGGTGAAGGCTCAGCCATTTCTAGGTGGACCTGATAACTTAAAAGTTGGTCATCATCCCAGTCATGAAGCTACAAGATGCAGACACTTGTTCTATTTCTTAAATGACTGGTTAAAGCCATTTAATGACATTGAAATGAGAGACCTGAGGTTAATAAATTGGCCTCTCTATGGCTCTATTTCTCAGGGAGTATTGGTGAGTAAGTACTGGTTTGCTTCATTATAAGTACCTATTTCTCATTTTACTGTCTGTACTCACACTATGCCAGTTCTACGTGTATTTCCATTGTTCTTATAAATAGCACAGCTGTTTAGATTTGATTCAGTGCCCTCGTAAAGCTTACTACCTAATGGTGGTCTATTACTGAGTACTTAAGAAAGCCATGTATCTGCTTTCTGAAAATATAAGTAAAGTATTTTCCTACTCATTAGATGACTCCTAAAAAATACCATGTGAGTTGAACTTCTGTTAAATGGAATTCAGGTTTTAAATGCTCTTATGCAGCTTGCTATTTTAGGGAATCCTGTGAAGTCAGTCAAATTCTAATTTTTAATATGAATTTGAACCTTTGTACTGCTAATTTTCTTAATGTTGATCAATTTTATGGTAGCTCAAAAAACTCAAGCATTTTAGGAAATGCATAAAAAGAAAACCTTTATAAATGGGATCTCTGTTTTAAATCCACTAAGGATAATTGCTATTTAAAGGAATCCTGACATAACATTGTAAAGAGAGCAATTAATCATTAAGTTATTTTTGATAAGTTTAGACTTTTAAATTATAATTTCTATATTGCAGAAAGCAAAACTGTTATCCATATAAAAATTAAATCAATGAGAAAAAACAAAATGTAAATTATGTTTTTATAATGGAAAAGAAACAAGCAATATAATACACAAGGCCCTTTACTCCTTGTGTTCTAAAGAAGCAACTTTTTCCAAAGACTTAGGCTGCCTTATGATCTATGTTCTGACATTGATTAGTTTTCTGGGGCTGCCGTAACAGAATACTCCAGACTGGATGGCTTGAGCAACAGAAATTTATTTCCTCATAGTTCTGGAGGTTAGAAATCCAAGATGAAGGTGTCAACAGAGTTGGTTTCTTCTGAGGCCTCTCTCCTTGGCTTGTAGTGGACAGTCTCATCTTCCTGTGTCTTCACATGGTTTTCCCTCTGTGCCTGTCCCTGTCCTAATCTCTTCTTATAGGGATATCAATCATATCGGGATAGGGCCCACCTTGTTTTACTTTAATTACCTCTTTAAAGGCCCTATCTCCAAATACGGTTACATTCTCAAATACTAAGGATTAGGACTTCGACATATACATTTTTTTGGTGGGAGGAGGGACACAATTTAGCCCCTAGCATGACATGTCTCTAGATTAGAAAATTCCAGTTCAGAAGTAAATAGCCATAAGAGTCATAATACAACCTTTTTTTTTCCTCCTATAAAAACTTCAGTGTGAATTAGGTTATCAGATAACTGCTATGGTCAGAGTAGGCACTTTCTAAAGATCTGATGACATGATAACAGCTCCTAAAGGACTGTTGGAGAACACGTGCTCACAGGTAACTGGATGGAGGAGCGGGGGTGCTGCCCTCGATGCCAACAGGCTGAGGGGCAGCCCAGTTACACAAGGGGAAGGGAGTAACCAAAGCTACATTGTAATGTGCAAAGTTGCCCTGATGGAGAAAGTTTGATGATAAACATTCAATGGTGAAGTTTAGAAGTTTTCTTCTTGCTTTCCAATTGTCCTTTCTGCTGGAGATTTTTGCCATGATTCTGAGCTAAATTAGCACTTTGGAGACATGGTCCTAAGATAGTCTGTTGATGTGGGAAACAGTTTTAATGAAAGATGAGTAGGTGGCAGAAGGAAAAAAGAAAATAATTTGAAATGCAAAGCATTTTAAATGCATAGGAGGAAAATTCCGTAGTAGGGCTAAATATTTCTCTCTCCTCCAATTTTAAGTAATTCATTCTTAATGTATTTGTTGATGATGTAAGTTATGGGTCATAGTAAGCACTCAATAAATAACTTTCCTGTAAGTAACAATTCTATTTTCAAAGGGATCAAGATGTGCTCTCACTGAATCATCACTAGCTTATTGCCAATAGGAAGGAGGATTCAGACTGGCAGATTGGATTATAGTGAAATAGAAAGGAGAAATTGGTATAAAATACACCATCAATTGACAGAAATAACAAGTTGTTAGATTGACTTGGAAGGGGGACATATACCAGAAGGGTCAGGTCTAAGACTCCGCTTGAGAAGAACACTGAGCTTAGGTCACTATACCGGGAGAGAAGATGACCTGCTCCCGACCCCACTGAGAGCGTAGAGATGAAATCTGTGTTACTTTTCAAAAGTCTGTGACACTTTAGAAACCTGACCACACAGCATGAGGTGAACAGCGGGTGAGCAAGTGAAGAGAAGCTTCATCTGTATATACAACCACTCCCCATCACTCACATCACTGCCTGAGCTCCACTACTATCCCATCAGCGATGGCATTAGGTTCTCATAGGAGCAGGAACCCTACTGTAAACTGCACCTGTGAGGAACTTAGATTGTGCTCCTTATGAGACTCTAATGCCTGATGACCTGAGGTGGAGCTGAGGCGGTGATGCTAGCTCTGGGGAGCGGCTGCAGATACAGATTATCATTAGCAGAGAGGTTTGACTGCACAATAAATGTAATGCGCTTGAATCATCCCGAAACCATGCTCCCCTCCCCGAGTCCATGGAAAAATTGTCGTTTATGAAACCGGTCCACCGTGCCAAAAAGGTTGGGGACCACAGCTTTACTATTTAAAACTCTTCAATATCTCTCCATTTCTCTTAGAACAAAGTCCAAATTTCTTAATATGGCTTAAAAGCCCTGTCCTGCCTTCACTTCCTATCACTCCAGCCAAACTGAGCCAGCCTTGGTCCCTTGAGTGATCCATGCTCATCTTCACCTCTGTGCCCTTGTAGGTGTTGTCACCTCAGCTTGCAGCACTTTTTCATCCCTGAAATGCTTGCTTTTTATTGGAGTAACTCTTACCCTTTTCAGGTATCTCACTCTTTTTACCAGAATACCGCTTACTTATCCTTTAGACTTCATCTCAGATATCACCGTCTTAAGGGAGAAGCCTTTGTTGAGCTCAAAATCTGGTTTTGATTTCTCTCCTTTATGCTCCCAAATCACCCTGAACTTCCCTTATCACATTCCTCATTTATATTGTAATCACATGTTTAATTGTCTTTAGCCAGCGCTAGACCGTTTTGCTCACAGGAAAATAGTACTGCTATTTCAATCCTCTACTTGCAAACCTTCAATATTCTCCTGTTCCCTAATGAGTAAAGTTCCAATTCCAAATTTAATTTTCTATCATTTTACACTGACTTGCCATGTGAAGATGCCATATACTATTCCTTTCTCGTATCCTCTGCTCCCATCATACTGAACCTACCAGTCAGTCCCTCAGCATAACATGTGTCTTGACAAATGGAATCTCCTACACTATGCAGTCTTTCCATATGCTCCCAGATAGAAGTAATCTCCCCTTTCTCTCAATTTCCATTGTACTTTTTCTGCCTTTAGAGCCCTTTTTGTATCTTTCCCCTTATCACTATCATCAAAGCATGCGTCTCACATTTGCTGCCAAGTAGATGACTTTTAAAGGTAGAGACCACATCCTATTGGTCTCTATCAACCCCAGTAGTATGCTAATTGTAAACCACTGGATTCCTCTACTACCATGTACACAGTAAGTATTTCTTGAATGACTTAACATCTGTAAGGTTATTGAGAAATTTATCACCCCAGAGATGCAGCAAGAAAAGAATTATATTTTCTATTCCATTAATAAAGAAAATAATTGAATTGTAGAGGAAATAAAATGACTAAGAATCATCATTTCTATGGTGATGGGTCATGGACTATGTAAGAGGGGGATTTAGGAAGAAAATGAAGAGGCCGAAATAAGGTAACTCCTTTTGGATTAATTTTATAACTAATAAATTACAAAAAGTGTGATCATTTCAAATGCTGTGCTTCAAAGAACACTTTAGTTAAATAACATTGCCTCTGCAGACCAGTTAGTATTTTAAACTCAGTAGTCTTAGATGAATATCACTGTGCTTGATAGACATAATTAGATATAGACAAATACATAGAAATAGATTTAACATATTAATGGATATAGATGTTGATATACCTTTAAAATTTTCTCAAGCTGCAAGTGGTGAAGTTTTTATATCAGGGAAAAGATAGTCAGCCATGGAAACGTGAACACCATATATTGAATTTGTTAGAGTTTTCCTATTATAAGTAACAGAAAACCAACTTAAATGACCTGAGGCAAAAAACAGAATCCATTGACTAACATATTAGTCTGCTTGGGCTGCCATAAAAAAATACTATAAACTAGGCAGCTTGAACAACAGAAATTTATTTTCTCCCAGTTCCAAAGACTGGAAGTCCAAGATTAAGGTGCCAGCAGGTGGTGTCTGGTGAGGGCTTTCTTCCTGGTTTTCCGAAAGCCACATTCTCTCTATGTCCTCATGCAGTGGAGAGAGAGACCTCTGGTTTCTCTTCCTCTTCTTATAATGGCACCAGCCCTGTCATGTTAGGGCTTTACCCCTTCTGACCTCATTTAGCCTAATTGCCTACTTATAAACCCTATCTCCAAGTACTCTGGATGTAAGAGCTTTAACATATAAACTTACATGCAGAGGAGACCCAATCCAATCCATAGCACTGACTGTTGGAACTTTACTTCTGAGCGACCATTCTCCTGGCCATACACTTACCTTCACAGCCACTTCTTCTGGATCTCCTTTATTGGATCCTCCTCAATTTCCCAATATTTAACCACTGGAGGATTTCAGAGTTTAGCCTTTGAGTCTATTCTCATTCCCTAAGTGAACTCATGCCCTCCCGTGGCTTTCAATATCATTTCATCTGTCCATGGCTCTCCAGAATTGTACATAAACTGCTTACCTGATATTTCTATTTGGATGTCTCATGGATATTATACAGGTAACATGCTGTCTGGTATTACTTTAGTTAATGATGACTGGACTCAAATAGGCCCAAGTGCTCTTGGCCGTTATACTTCTATAGTAATTCACGCTCTTTCCTCTCCTGGGTAACTATTTTATATCTTCCCTCCTCAAACCTCCACCACTTCTCCTTTCTTCTCTCTTAGACAATACTCTTAATTCTTACTTCATGGAGAAATTAGAAGTCACAGATAATGTTCACAATCTTGTACCACCATTGCAACCCACCTGCCATTTACTCTGTTTTCCCTTCTGTGTTTATGGAGGAACCATCCATGTTCCTTTCCAAAGCCAGTAACTCTATGTTAGTTTTGTATCACTGATGAAACAAACTCATACAAAATGCATTTGTTCATGTTTCTCTAGGTAGGTGTGTCTAGGTACTCTGCTTAGAGTCCCTTGAGGCTGAAAACAAGGTATCAGCAGGGCTGTGTTCTTTTCTGGAGGCTCTGGGGAAGACCCCATTCCCAAGCTCATTCAGGTTGTTGGCAGAATCCAGTTCCTTGCAGTCGTAGGACTGAGGTGCCCATTTTCTTGTTGGCCGTTTTTTGGAGGGCCACCCTTTGCTGTTAGAGACCTCTTTCCGGTCCTTGCACATGGGCTGTATGACTCAGAGCCAGTAGTGGTGTGCTGAATCCTTCTCAAACTTGGAATCTCTCTGACTTCTCCGTCTGCTGCATCTCTCTTCTTCTGCCAGCCAGAAAATGTTTTCTGCTTTTAAGGGCTCATGTGATTAGACTAGGCACACCCAGATAATCCAGGATAAAACTCCCGACTATAAGATCCATAATCTCAATTACATCTGCAAAGTCCCTTTTGCTGTGTGATTTAACACAATCCCAGGTTCCAAAGTTAGAGTGTGGACATCCTTGGAGGGCATTCAGCATAACACACACTCCACTTGTGCTCCAGCAATTTCCCCCCTTTCTCTTCTACATCACTAGTCATTCCTCTTAACTGGATCTTTTCCATCAGAATACAAAATGCTGACATTTCTCCTGTGTTCAATATGTCCCCTTGACTCTGCACTCCCTTCTAGTTGCTGTCCCAATTCTCTGCTCTCCTTGGGGGAAAACACCTTGAAAGGATTGCCTCTACTCTCTCTTCCCAATTTTTCTTCCATTCTCTCTTGATCTTCAGCCCTTCTATACTGAACCTGTTTTTGTTAGAGGCACAAATGACTACATATTCTAAATTCAAGAGTCAATTCTCAGTCTTAACCTAACTTTCATTTTACATGACTGATCATTGAAATATTTCATTTGCCTTCCAAGATACTATCCTCTCTCGGTTTTTCTTGTACTTCCTGGAGGCTCCTTCTCAGTCTCCTTTGCTAGTTCTTCCTCATATTCCTGACAACTTAATCATGGACTGCCTGCAGCTTTTCCATCTGCCATTCCCTTGGTAATCTCTTCTAGACTCATGCTTTAAATGCCGTGCATATACAATGACTTCCAAATTTGTATCTACAGCCAAGAACTGTCCCTTGAACTCCAGGCTTATATATTCAACTGCCTGTTCAATATCTTCACATAGATACCTTATAGGCAAAGTTAAAATATTCAATATTAAACTTTCATCTTCATCACAAAACCTGCTCCTTGCTCTGTCTCTTGGTCAAAACTAGCTCTGTTATGCCAGCTGGTGGAACCCCAAATTTTGGAGATGTCATTGGTTTTTCTCACTAATCTCCCTCACTTATACTTAGCATCCAATTTGTTTAACAAATTCTATTGTCTCTAATACTAAAATATAATCAGAAGCCAACCACTCCTAGCCACGTCCACCAAAGCATCCTGATGGCACCACTATGATCTCTGGCTTACTTTATTGCAATGTACCTTTTCTTAGGCCCCCTTCTTTCACCTTGACCTCCGCACGGCTGCCAGAGAGATCCTGTTAAAATGTGTCAGATCACCTTATTCCTCTCCTTAAAGCCCTATTTCATTCAGAGGAAAAGGCAAAGTCCTTGCAATGACCTGGAAAGCCCTCCAGGATCTGCCTCCTCTGGACCCACTGCCATCATCTGCTGCTCACCA
The DNA here is from genome assembly GCA_963575035.1 of Avahi laniger. Classification (NCBI taxonomy): domain Eukaryota; kingdom Metazoa; phylum Chordata; class Mammalia; order Primates; family Indriidae; genus Avahi; species Avahi laniger. The sequence goes on from CAUYSK010052489.1 coordinate 30,999, forward strand.
GGCAGACTCTCCCCTCAGAGCCTCGCACTTGACATTCCCCTGCCTGTAATGCCCTTCCCTGCTCTTCCCCCATCAGCTTCCAGTTTGTGCTCCCATATCTCCTTTGCAGTGGGACCTTCTCTGGATACTTGATTTAAAATTCCAAGCCCCTATCTTACCGGTGACCCTTTCCTGTCATATTTGTTTCTCCACAATATTATTACCATGTAATAGCTTATATACATTTTTTATTTATTACAGTCTTTCTCCTTTCAGAAGAATCTAAGTTTCATGAGAGCAAGGAATTGTGTGTATATGTGTGTGTTTCACTGCTTTATCTCTATAACGTGGAACAGTGCCTGGTACAGAGTAGACAATCAATAAATATCCGTTGCTGTTGAATGAAGGTCCATAACTGCTGTTTATTTCACCTCAAAACTGGGATCTTTTTCCAGTCTTCCCTGTGTCAGGAAATGGCAAGTCTAGTCTGGTGTGCTCAATCCAGAAATCTGGGAATTAGTCTTGATTTCTCTCTTTGTGTCATGCCTCACATCTCCAAATTCTGCCAATTCTATCTACAAATACGCCCACACCCTTCCAGAATCTGGCCTTCTCACCTTCTCCACTGCTCTCACCCAGCTCCAAGCCGTGATGATCTTTCACCTGCGTTAGTGCAGTGGCCTCATGATTTGCCTCCTTGCTTCTGCCTCTGCTCCCTGGGAGTCTATTTTCCATACAAAACAGACATAGAGCTCCCTTTAGAATTTATGTCAGATCATAAGCACACTATGATAGGTTTTCCGTCTTGGAGTAATGTCTAAAATCTTTACGTGGCCTACAAGACACTTCCTGATCTTGTCCCAGACATACCTCCCTGAACCCACTTCCTCCCTTTGCTCATTCTCTTCCCTATTTCACTCTCTGTTCCTTCAATCTGCCAAGCACTCACCTGCGTAGAGCCTTTACACTGCCTGGAATGCAGAGACACACAGGACCTGCTACTGCCCTTGATGCAGGCTCAAAGTTGCTTTATTAGAGTGCTTCTTTGCTTATCTTACCTAAAATAGCAAACACACGTGCACACACACACACACAAAACACACTTTGCCCTGTCCCCTTACCTTACTTTATTTCAAAGCCCTTATTACCACACGACATTATATATTTACTTTTTAATGTTTTGCCTGTCTCCCAACTTCTCCAAAATATAAACTCCATGGGAGAAAATGCATCTGTTTTGTTCACTGCTGTATCTTTAGCACCAAAGCTAAACCCCAGCAACTACAGAGCTGCTTAACCCTGGCACCTAGGATCTTAGAGAGATATAAATACCTTCTTTCTCAAAGAACCAATCTTAATATTTGAAAAAGGACCATCGACTTTCTAGAATATTGTACCTACCCCTAAGACATTTTCTGCATCTAGAGCAATGGAGAAATCTGATTGGCCAGCATGGGTCACGTGCCCTATTGTACTGCCATTGCAGAGGTGGGGCTGATGGGGAAGTCTATGCAATCCATAGATAGAGAAAGGAAAGTTCCTGAAAGGAAAAGGGAAAAAAGAAGTTCTGTTAGCAGAATTTGGGGTGGGGAGGGGGAGAAAGAGGAGGATATGAGGGAGGCAGAAACAACAGATGGCCACCATGGAGATTTTTCTAGAGTGGGAAGAAAAACACAGGGATAAGCTGGGGCCCCCCCGGTAGAAGCAGCATCCCTAAATAACTGTACCTTCACACACTTTGGGAAAGGACATGCCAATACCCCAGGCACGCCTGCATGGTGTCACCACGCCCTGCTTCTTGAATGACTCCTGTGGGCATTGCAGGAGGGGTGTCCCCAGCATGAACAATCCTTAGGCGTCAGCACAGAAGCTGGAGGAAAGAAGAAAAGCAGGAGCCAGCAGCACAAACTAATACAGGATTTCTATTTTTCACTGCACATAATGTTGTTTACCAGCTCATTTACACAATTCTGCATCCATGGCTATCAAAGTTAATTAACAACTTATTTTTCAGTAAGGGTAAAAATGAATTAGTTCAAAAATAAACAACAGCTGTGAAGAGGGCATATGCACATACACTTACATATGAAAAAAGTATAAATCTTGTTGCTATTATTTAGTTCAGGATTTCTTGTGTGTGTGTTGTTTAATTTTTGTTTTGTTTTGGTTTTGCTTTTATCCACCTAACCACGAGGCATTTTAAATTTTTAAAATTTACTCCTGAATATAGAAAATGTTTCTTGGGTTCTCCTGAGAGCCGGGTGCCCAGGCTGACCACAGGCACACACATTCTTCCCATAGTACAGTACTTTCAAATTAATAGCACATGCAGAGGAAAAACTAAACCCTTTGACGTCACTCTTGAAATGAGGAAACATAAACAGAAAAGGCTCCACTCCAGTAAGCTGCCAGAGTTGAAGCCGATTGGTCTCTGCTTTTCCTTGCCTGTGGCAACTGACAGCACCTCCCAGCCTAGCAGGCCGGCGGCTGCTCACCCAGCCAGTCGGGCGGTCTGGGCACTGCAGCAGGCTCGGCTCTGTCCCAGCACTTGTCTGGGAGAAAAGTGGTGTCCTCACCCAGAGAGAGTCTCTCTTCCTACCTTCCTCCTTTCTCGATCTCTCTGTGTGCTTTTGTGTTTCTTTATTTCTTTTTTCTTTTTTTTTTTTTACTTAATTATATTCCTAATCCTGGATGAAGTTGCTGGATTCTGCAGCACAAGTCTTCATGAACAAGCAGCACCGCTCAGAGATTTCACGGCATTCAAAGGTCACAGAACTGCCACTATGGTTAAATGTCTTGTTTAATGGTTGAGGTATGTACAACAAATTTAAGCGGCAAGCTCATTTTTCTTGAGAGAACAGAATCTCAAAGAGATGGCAGGATTTTTATTTAAAATGAACCTGTACATATATTTTTTTTTGGTCTGTGATTGTTACTACAGCAACCAGCTTTTGAATTTCCTTCCTTTTTCTAGACGAACTGACTAAACATTATCACTTACCCTGAATTAACCGTTTGAGGGAAACAGGGTTTCATTCCAATCAGTGTAATGAGAGACTCCGGCATTTTCACTGCACTTGGAGCCCCTACTAAGGAGGGCTTTAAAAAAAAAAATGAATGCAATATTTCTTCTCCAATGTAAATCTGTAGAGTTGGGTCATTTTCATTTTTGGTGGGACAGAATAGGAAAATGTTGGTAAAGGGATCGGTGAGGGTTGCAGAACAGGAAAGAAGAAAATCAGTTTTTTTCTTGAGTTTTTCATGTTGGTTGATAGCAGACTTCAAGATGAAATGAGTCGGAAGAGGGGAAGAAACTGGTAGTGAGATTGAAGGGAGTAGAAAAATCAATAAAAGGTGTCCAAAAAATGAATTCTTGAGGAAAATTCTTCATCCCCTTGTTGCATTTTAAAAAAAAATATTTTGGATTGAGAAGTCAACAGGAGAGATGCAGGTTCTGAGTGGGTTATATGACCAATGATTTAGATACTATTATTTATAAAGGAAAAGAAAAACTTCTTTATTAGCACTGTAAATTTGCTAACTATCTTTTCCTACAATAGTGAAAGCAGAGTCAGATATTTAATTAGAGACTTAAGTGATTGAGCCTGGGGACTAATTAATCAGCTAAAAATTCTTTTCTTCATATACTCTAGCCAGAGTAACTGTTGCAATGATAGAGTAAATTTCTTTGCAGCAGAAGGCAGGCATATGCATTCATATACAAGTAAACACACTAAACGCCGCAGGAAGATGGGCACTTAAACACAGGGCTAATGTTGTTTTCAATGGCACATTATTACGTTTTGAGGGGGACCCCTGCTAAAAATCATTTTTATCTAAACAGTCCATTTTTGTGAAAGCAATTCACGTAATATATGGTTACCATGAATTTCTTTATTATCCTTCTCAAAGTTATGCAATAGCAAATAAGACGGAATTGTTTGAAACCATTACCCTGTTCCAAAATTTCTTACTTGATTGTCTTAAAGTTTCTCTTCTCAAACATTGAGAACTAGAAATCTTTAAAATGGGATCATGTTAGCAGTTATATTAAGCAAGGTATCAAACCCATAGTGCATTTCAAAGGGTTAACAAAATTAACTGCACAAGACTGTAATGTACCAAGTTAAGAACTGCAAAAATATTAGCTCTGAAATGCAGAGGATGTGCTGTGAATGGACAATTGCTTTTCTGCAGCGCCTAGTGGGAAAACAAGGACTTTGTGTGTTGCAAATGCATAACTGCAGTTCCTCCATTTCCTCTGCCTTATCTTTTATTACTGGCTGGTGAAACAAAGACGGGTGTCAGTACTTACATCTTGATTGACATTTTCTCTAATAAAATGAAGTCACTTTTTGTCTCAAGTAGAAGCTCAAAGTTAACTAGTTGCAACTCCAAACACTGGGTCCTCTTTATAAGAATTTTTACCTGACACTGTAAACTGTCTGATTTCAGAATGTACTTACTCAGTTGAACAACATGTGGCAAAATCAGTAGTGACTATATGTGAGCAAATTAGCAACTCTTTTTTGAATCAAGTTACTTAGGACAAAGGTGGAAAAATCCAAGATGTGTCAGGGACAAGCATTAACTTAGGGGAAATAATTATACTAATGCATCTTTTAATGCTTTACACGGTGTTCAGCACAAAGCTACGCATTGTCAGTTCTTAATAAAAACCTAGTTAAAATGTTTGCTGAGAAGTTACTGCTTTTTATGTATTGTAAATTATTTAAATAATTTTCAATCATGGCATTTTCAACTGTTTGAAAAATATTTTTGGTGTTAGTCCAGCCTAAAATGTAATCTAGAAATCAACAGTCAGTGATACAGAGGAGGGCATTTCAAACATTGACTCGTGCTATTTTCAGCCAAAGGACATCTAAAATGCAAAAGTAAAATGACCAAATTTCCTCAAAGTGGGAATGTACCACCTGAAAAATGCCTCTGCCTAGTAATTATTCTTCCAAGTCTAATTTGATATTAGCCAGGTTCAAATCACAGGGGGAAGCTGCTTGTTGACTCACAGAACACAGTGTTGGAAGGAATTTATTAAGTGGTAAGCTAATGCCAAGCAGTATTAAAAGGGCTCCATTATATTAAAGAGAACTGTCAAGTTTAAGGATCAGAATAGACTTCAGAACATGTAAGTGTAGAAGCTAAGAGGTATTCTAAGTGGTTCAACTCACACTGCTGAGGTACATAACTTATTAGGGGACCCTCTATATACAGAAATTCGTATCCAAAGAATCCACCGTCTCAAGGATTCAGTTCATGTATCCCAAAGAAGTCTACTGACAAATAGAAGTCTATCTTCTAAGAGGTACATTTGGCTGAGGAAGAAGGGATTTGGCATTTGAAAATGGACCAGCTTCCTCGCACGGTGTTGAGACCATCTCTACCAGGGCCTCCCACCGTGACAGTCCCATTTCTCCTGGGAATGCACTTTGGGGAGCACTTCCATCACCCACAGGAGAACAGCCCTGGGATCAGTACCACTGGCTCCCACAAGCATCCATGGTGTCTCTGTCAACATCCTCAGTTTGATTCACAGGTGCCACCTACTTGGTTATTAGCAGTCTTGATACGCAAATTTGAGGAGAAGGGAAAAGGGGATGTGGAACCCAAACTGACTGAACAGCTATTATATACCAGGCATTGTTACAAATTTGGATACAGAGAGTGAAATGTGTCAAAGTTCTAATGTATAATCCAAGGCATTTATACTTTTCTACTTTCCTAAGAATCATTTAAATATCTAAATGATTCACTTTGTATTTAGAGAGTGATTACATTAAGTGTAGAAGAAAGGGCTGTGGACAGAGCCAAGGAACCGGGGTGGGGTCATCTTCGTTCAGTCTCTAGCAAGCTGGGTGACTCTGAGCCGCTCACTTCTCTAGATCTCAGTTTTCTCATCTGTAAAAGGAACTGGCTGTGTTTGGTTATTTCTAACATTCCTTCTAGATTGAAATTTTTGTAGTATTCTTATTCTCAACCTAGAGTGTTTTGGTTTTTTTTATTTTAAAAATTCCATTTACGTTATAAATGTGAAAGTGTCAAACCTTTATTCGAAAAACATTGCTGCATGATTTCAAGATGTCAAGGGCTATGCCTGTTGAGATGAAGTGAATAAAAAGATAGGTGAGCAATGATTCCCACAGTCAGGAAACTTACCTTCTGGTTGAACATATAAACAGATGAGTGGCATCTGTACAGAGAAATAGAGAAACAAATGGAGAAGCTGGGGAGGTGGAAAGAAAGAAGTTGGTGATGAGGAAAAGCTACACAGAAGAAGTAGCTCTATGCAACTTGGAATTTAAGAAAAAAAGAAATTTTATATCTATATAGATATTTTTATGATGATGAGCAATTGAAGACATTGCTAATTTTTTTGAAATCAGATATTTGTAATGGTGTTCTTAAAAAACTAGAATATTAAAGAGAGCCAAAGTTTTCCCATAGGTTGATTCAGCTATTGTACAGGCCCGCAATGGCTAATCGAATCCATGCATTGGCAATGCCTGCATCATCCCTTGAACTGAGAACTCTAGGATTTATAGGAAGCAGGGGTCCTTGGATAACCTTTTGATCCCAGTGGGTATTTGATGCAATTGAGGAAGGTTCATAGCTGTGATGGGATTGAACCTGGACACAACGTGGTGTCAGTGTGGTGGGAAATGCCCTCCGTGCCAGAAAAACTCTCATGGTGGCTCAGAACTTCCAGAGATTACTTGTGTGAGCTAAGGCAAACTTCTTCAACTCTGGAGGCCTCAGTTTCCTCATCTTTAAAATTAGGCTGTTGGATGCACTTTTCCTTTCCAAATTCTGTAATTTACCCTGGCAAGATGAATACTGAGTCATTAGCATGCATTTATTTTGTTTCTCCACCTCTCCCATCTCTCATGTCCACCGTGTCTCTGTATAGCTTGCCTTTACTCTGCTATCCAAATTTACATAATTTCTCCTCCAAGATAGTCTCATTGCCAAATAAAAACAAAAACAAAACAAGGCCCTGGGTTGGGAGGATTTCTGCCCAGGAGGATCATCACTGCTCTGAGAAGGTCACCTCTCCTCATCCCATTTCTCTTGGATTGGTTGATGTGCTGCTCCACGGTGGTGGCGCACCTTGAGACAAAGAAGGGACATGCTTTGTGTTCATTGTAGTTGGGAACCATGACGTTACAAGACAAACATCTTTTTCCTAAATGCCAATCACTGCCCCAGATTTTCAGTATCACTTCATTTAACATCTTCTCAACTTCAATTCTGGTTTTTTGAGGAAATAACTGAAAATATAGTGCTAGGTAAATTGAGGGAACCCTCAGAAGAAAATGTTTTGGTGAATTGGTTGTCCTCTGAGTATCTGCTCTGAGACCTTGCCCCATTGGTACAGGGTTGCTGCCTCATCCCAGTGATAGATTTGATGCAATTCAGTTCCCTTAATCCAGTCACTGGTCCCATCCTATATGGCTCAGAGCACTGCAGCCAACGTCTCCTCTGAGTGGGGGTTTGCAGCCAACACCTCAACATGCAGAACAGGGAGCAGGTTTTCTAGTTTCAGATAAGCCTAAAAACAACGTAGCACAAAACACGTAGAGATGTATGAAGCAGTGTATAATTATTAATACTATTGTGAAAATACATCAATATTTGAAAAATCTAAATCCTTTCATGAATGCTTTATACATTTATTTGCAGACAGTACAGAAGCATGAAAGTAATAGCTGTAGTCAATACTCTAGTAAAGAAAGTTTGATGCATTTAAAGGTCCTTCCTTCCCTCCCTCCCTCTCTTCTTCCCTTCTTCCTTCCTCTCCTCCTCACCTCCCTCCTTCCTTCTCTTTCTTTCTCCTTCCCTCCCTCTCTCTCTCTCTTTTTCTCTCTTGAATCTGTGAGGAAAGATAGGAAAAATAAAGATTGGTTATGAGGTTTTGATAGGTTTTCCTTTCCTTATGTAAAATATGGAGTAATATTTGTTTTTACTTTTTTTTATTCCTAGTGGTTGGTGAATTCATATAAAGTTTTTCATTAAAATTCCTACTCAGATTTTTTTCTTATTAATTCCTCTGTGTTCTACATTGTCATGCTTAACATAAATAAGAAATACGTGAAATATCTTTTCTACAAAATGAAATCATCATTACTGCCCACTGCTTCAGGCACACACACAAAAGGATTCTGTTCAATAATAGAGTTTATACATGATTTAAATATACTTGATTTCTAAGAATCTTCTTCCTTTCCCCTGGCATGGGAGAGGAGTCCAGGACCAATATAGTGTGAGAAATATGTTTCCATGAGTCCAAGTATAGACATGCGGAGAGTACCATATGCCTGAATTAGTCAAAACTTGATATCTGAAGATACCAAATGGTCAGTATTATATATACTCTTTTATCTCAATAAATATTAGCCTATGAACATATATAATTGTTTATTTTTACATTATTTATAATCTAAAAAAATCAGAAACTACCTGAGCCCAATAGTAGGTGAATTGTTGAATAATTATTTTAAATCTATGCAATAGAATACAAACAGTTATTTCAAAGAATGAGATAGATCGACATGCAAAAATCTGCAATGATTTTCCAGATGTATTAAGTGTAAAAAAATCCTAACTTAACATTCTTATAAATACATACACATATTCACTCACACTTAACTGGAAATTTAAATTAAAAACTTAACAAAAGATGTCTCTGGAAGGAAAACTTGGAGTATGGGAAAAGAACAAGATTTACTTTTCATGTATATAACTTTAGAATTGCTGAATTTTTCGCCCTTCAAATTTATTACATTTACAATGGGAAAAATTACTGACATTTATTTATTATCTTGTAGTATTTTAAGAGAAACATTAGAAGGTAAAGAAGAAAGAGTTCTATTTTGTTTTTAAATTCCTTCATTGGCTTCCTCTTTTGGTCTTTATTGAATTTCTCCTGTGTGCCTTTGACACTGCTAGGGAGCAGAGAATGGCCTGGAAGTGAGAGTCTTAGGGTGAGGAGACGGAGAGCCTGTCACTCTTGCCTGCTTAGGTAACTTAGAGCCATCGTTTCTCTGGGCACCAGCTTCCTCATGTATAAAATAAGGGCCTTAGTCAAGCTCAAAGTTCCTTCCAGCCTGGATATGTGTCTAAGAAAACTTGGCCTGACATATGTGCAGCTATTTGAGATGTTTTTCCATAAACTGAATATGCATATTTTACTGTACATATTTTGCTTGTTTGAACATTTTAACTAAATTTTGTTTCAGAATTGTTTCAGTTCGGTTTAATTTTTCAAAATGAATTAAACATGCAAAATGTCTATTTATTCAAATAGTTTTTAAGGAAATCATACATCTTAGGCAGACTTTTAAAATAAGATTTACTGTAATATCAGTTTTTCGTAAAATAATAGAAAACATTATTTATATTAAGATGTGTAGCTTGTGCAGTTATGCAAGCAACTAGTGCTTCTTTAGTTTGAATATGATTTATACATTTCTTGCTTTTCCAGGAGGGAAAAAAAAAAAGACGTTCATTTCCCTTTCTCATTATGCCACTTGCCAGCTGTGTCCAGTCAGATGAAAGAGCACAGTCATTCACAAAAGTGTAGAAAGCATTCTTGTAAAAGGAGATGCTGCAGTAATACAGAGGTCTAAAGAATGCCTTGATTTAGAAAAGGTCATTAAATCTAAGAAAAAAGTTGTTTTCTATGTGACAAAAATACAGTGTATTTCCATGTCCTTAAGACTAGTGTTCATGCTTTTTCAATTAAATGACAACCAAATTTTAATTTGGTTTTTAGTTTGATTTGGAAAATGTCTAAGTATTAGTCATTTTATATATTGAGTAATTTTATTTTCCACTTTTCTGGACCTTTATTATTATTTGGAGTAAAGGATAATCTTTAAATTGAAATAAAACAAAAAGATAAACGTAAAACAGACAGGAATTTGTGTGACAGCAGTTTGAAATGACCCATACTAACATTCTAAACTTTTCTCTACAAATCTCTTTTAATCATTAAAAATTAAGTATTAAAAAATATTTCAATGGCTTATAAATAAAATAATTGAGAAATATTATTCTCTTTTTCACTGAATATGTTGCCCCCAAGTGCCCATGTGTGGGTGTATGAGAGAGAGATCAGACGAAGTCCCTTCTTAAACTTGACAAAATGTGTATAAAAGCTTTTTACGGAGTAGTCATGTCATAAACAAATAACAAAACAGTGAGTTCAACAACACAGCCTGTTTAAAGCATATTGTCTCCTTTGATGTAAATCTTTAGAAAGAAAATAAATCAAATATATTTATTGAATTAAATGACAATAATATATCATTTTTTAAAAATTCAGTTTGTATATTTTACATGGGGGGGGAAAGAAAAAGCAAAAAAAATGAGGATTCATTTTTTTTCAAAGAGCACTGAATTTGTAATCTAATTTCCTGAGTTCAAGTTCCAGATTGCTAAGAATGGTACTTTTGGCAAGTTATTTGACAGTTTTGGTTTCAAGTGTCTAAAGTGTAAATTTAAAGTGAGAAAACTTTAGATTCTAGTATTTCTGCCTTTCATATGTAATTCGTCCCTTAGTTCATAACACAAATGTCCTATCACTTCCTTCTCAGAACATTCTGTTAGATAAGGATTAGTTATGTCCATTTTAAAGGCAAGAACATTGAGACTCAGAGACATTACAACTAATAGAGCTGGGATTCAACTTCAGCTTTTTGCTGATGATTTTTAATTGTTTTCATATGTTTAATATCGATCCTTAATCATTCTAAGCATGAGTTATGAAACATCTTAAAATATTTATATGAAACATAAAAATATCTGTTTCAAAATGTTAGAACAATCTACTCATTATATTTCTATACAAGAGATTCAAATATATAAGGGAACAACATTATTTCATTTTAAATGCATTCATAACGGATGAATCTGACACTTTAAATTTCAGAAGTTTCACTCTGAGAGGCAGTATAGCACAATGGTCAACGACGCACAATTTGGTGACATTTAATATGGTTCACCTATTAGCTTTGTGACCATAAACAAGTTACTTAATCTCTCTAGATTTCACTCCACTTATTTATAAGACAAAGGTGTTTATAGTATCTGCCTCATACTATTTTTGAGAACATGGAATGACTTTCATTTGTAAAGTACTTAGAAGAGAGTATGGAAGGGAGTAACATTGTGTGAGTATATGAACTGGTATTATTTGCTTATAAATTCTAAAAATTATTTTATGGAGTTATAATTATTTTGTGTACAGTGCTGTTGAGGCTTTAAACATTTAAGAGAAATATAGTTTTTTTTCTTTTATTTTTTACTTTCCATATTAAACTATATAGCACCTATAACAGAAAAACCTAACATGTATGTTTCACTTATTGTAAGTGAAGCTCTGTGTAACTGTTACCTAAGTCAAGAAATAGAACATAAAAAAAAAAAAGAAATAGAACATTATTGCATTTCTGGCACCTCAGAAATCCCATCCATTCTTTCGTCCAACATTATATCTTGAGACTCAATAGGTTGTGACATATAATTGTATATTTTGCTCATTTTCATTATTGCATGGTATTTAATAATCTGACCAGGCAATATTTATTTACCCATTCTACTGTGGAAAAACATTTGAATTGTGTCCAGTTTTTAATCTCATTAATAATGCTGGCCTGAGTATTCATGTACCTGTGTTTGGTGCACATGTATGTGCATTTCTGTTGAGGGTATACTTAGGGATAAAGTTGCTGGGCCACAGGGAATGTTCATGTTCAACTTTAGTAGAAAACTCAAAATTACTCAATGTGATTAAAATCATTTACACCAAAATAACTCATCAACAACATATGTTCAACTGTTCTACTTCCTCACTAATCTTACATATTAGCATTTCTGGTTGATGTGTAGTGTTAGCTTATCCTGGTTTTAATTTTCATTTCCCTGATTACTGAATTTAATTTCCATCTCCCCGATTACATCTTTTCATGTGTATATTGTCCATGTAAATATCTTTTTTGTCAAGTGTCTAATCAAGATATTTTCTATATTGATTTATAGGAATTCTCCATATATTGTTTATACCTTTGTTATATATGTTACAAATATTTTCTGTCATTGATAAAATCTCTTTTATTTTTCTTCAAGATTGTTTTGGTCATTCTTGGTTCTTTACGTTTCTATATAAATTAAACTCCTCCCTAAATGATAAAACATCATTAGGATGTGATCGATTGGGAAGATTGACATCTTTTCTGAGTCTTCCAATTCATGAACATCCTCCCTTTTATTAAGGTCTTTGTTAACTTCTCTAAATAATATATTCTGGCTGGCTTTGTGGCCATTGTACACATTCCTTGCTAGATATATTACTAGGCATTTAGTATTTTGATGTTATTCTAAATGGTATCTTTTAAATTTTAATTTTAACTTTTTGTTACTGATGCATAGAAAAACCACCAATTTTTATATATCAATTTGTTATCAGCAACCCTACACATACAAATTCTAAAACTTTATCTATAGATACTTTTGCTTTTCTATATAGGTTATCATTCCACCCAAGCATATCGGCAGTCATATGTATTCAAACCAATATTTTGATGCTGTGCTGTTAGATCCTACCTTCATAGTGGGGGTGATAATTCGTTCTTGGAGAGCAAAAAAACTCTTAGATATCATAATGGTTTGTGGTCCTTCAAAGAGTTTCAGTACATAAACAGATATACAGTATAAATGGTATTAAAATTTCATTGTGGGGGTTATGATTAGGGAAAGAAATATCTAAAAAGTCTCCTTTAGAGGGCAGGAGGATAATGAAAAAAAGACTGAGAATTATTTAGATACAAATTTAGGACTGTTGTAACTTCCTGGCAAATTGAAATCTTATAATAATAAAACATTTCTTCAATTTTTTTTGCCTTCAATTCTACTTTAATATTAAAATATGTAAAACCAGCTTTCCATTAGTGTTTGCATAGCTTATCATTTTTCATTCTTTTAGCTTTTAATTTTCAATATGTTTACGCTTTAGATGTGTCTCTTGACAAAGACCAGATAAGTAAATTTTGTTTTATCATTCTGTCTGATTATATTTGCCTTTTCAGTGAATATTTAGTCCTTTTATATTTAATGTAAGTAGTGATTGATATATTTGGGTTCAAATATACTAACATGCTATGTACAATCTATTTGTTTTTCCTGTTCCATATTTCCTTTTTTTCTCCTTGCTTCCCTTCTTTTGGATTGAGTATTTTTGTAATTGCATTGCCCCCTTTCTGTTAGCTTGTTGTTTTTACATTGTTTTGCATTGTTTTTCCTGATTACTATTGAGGGTACAGGATGCATCTATGACCTAATCAAAGTATAATACAGGTTAAACTTTTATTCCTTTGTGGGGAATTTGAGAACCTCAGAATGCCTTAACTACTTTTGCATCCTTCTTGAATTATGTGCTATTGTTAGCTATTTGATTTTATATAATTTAAACCTTTTAATAATTATTACTATCATGTTTTTTTTTTTACAATAACATATATTCTTTATTCCTTCCTCCATCTCTCAGATTACATATAGGATTTCCTTTAATATAATGATGATTTCATTCAGGTTTTTTTTTTTGTTTTCATATGTAATGGTTTTATTTTAGCTTTGTTGCTAAAGTACACTTTTTCTGGTAACAAAATTCTAGATTGACAACCCCTCCCCTACTTTAAAATGTTCTTATATTATTTTATAACTTTCATTATTTTTGTTGATAAGTTAGATAATAGTCTTTTAAAGGCAAGCTGTGCTTTTCCTCTGTTTGTAATACTTTATTCCCATGGTTGATTTCTTTTTGTTTTACCATGATTGCTTAAGTATGGTTTCCTTTGCATTTATCTCAGTTAGAGTTTGGATGGTTTCTTAAATGTGTGCTATCTTTCAACAATTTTGGGAAGTTTCCATTAATTATCTCTTTTAATATTGCTTCTGCCCCATTCTCCCTCACCATTCTTAATGGGACTCCAGTTACATATGTTTTAGAGCTTTGAATATTTCTACCCCCATTGTTTACCTTTGATCCCTTTGTTCTTCATTTCAGATATTTTCTTTTTACCAATATTTTATTATATTTTTCTAATTACTTTTTCAGCTGTGTTGAAACTGTCATTTAACCCATTAAATAATTTTTTAATTTAAGTTACGGTATTTTTCAGTTCTAGAATTCTAGGTGTTTTGTTTTGTTTTTGTAGTTTCTAGGTCTCTGTCAAAATTCTCAATCTTGTCTATCATATCCTTGAACATATTCTGCACATGATTTTAAAGCTTTTGTAACTGCTTTATTTAGATCTTTTGAGTATTTATATCTATTGTCTGGTGGTGCTCCTGGCTGAATCAAATTGGCTTGCTTTTCATATGCCTGGTTATTTTTGATGGAATACTGGACATTGTTTGCCAAAAAAATATGAAGACAACTTGAGGCCTAACGTGATATTATCTTTCTCAGAAAGGATCTATGTTTTCTTCTGCAAAGTTACCAGTGGCACTGACAATCCTGATTATCTTAATCTGATTTCATATTGAATGAATATATATATGAGGTACTTAAAACAGTGGTTGGTATTAATAAGAAATATGCAACTATTTCCTTTTTCCTTTCATTTTTTTTTCAAAAAATGTGGGAAGAGAGTAAGGAAAGAAAGTATTAAGGAAAACATATATGACATATATGGCATTAAAAGACTCCAGTATGAACTAGAAGTAAATTTTTAGATTTTTTTTCACTTTGTTGTCTTTTGTCTTATATCTGAAATAAATTTAAAAATGGGAAGTCATATTTATGAAAATCATGAAATAAGTAAAAAAAATTAATAGGAGTATTATTTATCTTCCATATTTTACTGTGGCCATTATAACATTATTCCAAAAAATTTTAAAAACATTACAATCTCATCAAAGTAATTACCTTATTATTTTATTATTTTATAATTGTTATTTGCCAGTAGTACTTTGACAAATGTTATCAATTTTGAGATTGCTAATATGCTGGAGAGATTTGGGGTCAAAGAAGTATTTACTATAGTCTCTGATTTTCATCTACACCTCAAATTTCCAATCAAGAATATCTTATGGCAGCACAATTCACTATTGCAAGGATGTGAAACAACCCAAGTGCCCATCAATCCATGAGTGGATTATTAAAATTTGGTATATGTTTACAATGGAATATTACTCGATCATAAGAAACAACAGTGATCTAAAACCTCTTATACTTTCCTGGATTAAACTTAAGCCCATTATCCAAAGTGAGGTACCACAAGAGTGGAAGAATGGGCTCCACTTGTACTCGCCATCAAATTGGTACTAACTGATCAACACTAGGGTGATCACATGGCAGAAATACTCTCCAGGAATTGGGGGATTGGGGGCGTAAATCCCCAATTAAAGGACACGGGAGCACTGTAGAGGGGAAGGGCATGCTTTTAACCTGCACTTGGGTGAGGCAAAGACACAAAGCGTAACCATAATGTTTGTACCCTCACGATACCCTGAAATAAAAATAAATAAATAATAAAAAAAAAAGAAAGAGAACAACAACAAAAAAAGAATATCTACCAATGTGTATCATTTAGTTCCTGATTTATGGCTTTTGTGCATGGAAGTTAGTGTTGTGTTATGCAGCAGCTGATATAAATTAGCTAAAATGAGCTCTTAGAAACTTTCTTCATTACATTGTCAATTACAAGTCAATCTAATGTCTCTGAATGAAAATGATAGTCCATAAGTGTTGTAAATGCATAAAAGATTATTTTTAGTACACTTGCCATGTCCTGTGGAATTAGCAAATTAATTATTTAGGTGGTTGCAGATAAAATAAACCCTAGAGTGAGCTTAGCTGTGCTACAGTAAAATTCTGGTCTAGTTATGTAAAACAAGATCTTTGGTGTTCTGTATTTATCTATTGCCTTGGGCAGTATGTTGACTTTTCTTGGGTATTTGTGTTTCCTAATACTTTATGCAGGTTTTTCCAGTGTGGGAGACCTTTGGAACACAGGTGAACTTGAAGTTACAGCTAATAAATGTAAAATAGATGCTAAGTTCTTAGCCTCGAGTCTAATCATTAATTATTTATGAGCAATTTACAAATAGCTTGAAAGTATATATGTGTAGAGGAGAAATATTAAACAGTTTTTAAAATGTGCTTGATGTAACTTTTTCAATAGGTTGAATTTTCTTTATAAAAAGATACATTTCTAATTTTCATACATTATGGGTCTTTTGGATCCTTTTCAAAATAAAAATTAGAAAATTAAAATTTTTTAAAGAATCAATGTTCAATAATTTTTAAATATGTTACTAACTGTATGCTAAAACATACTAAATTGAAGACATTAAGACGTAAGTTTTATGAAATGTTACTATCTTCCACTGATAACATTATACCTTACAGGTAATAGTTGAAGCTAAGGAAAATTGACTTAATATTTACTATTTAAGCCAAAGGACTAAATAAATTTTATGTGTTACTCTGTGAATTTTTTAGCTAGAAGACATTTTTATCTTTAGCATATTATAAAGTAATAACAAAGAGTTATTACAAAGTAGGGATGCAGAGGTAGAAAATAGCAGTTGCACATAGTTTTTAATTACCACTTCCTCAAATTCTTGTGAAAGAGCATATGAATTGTTTGTTTTGTTTAGGACAACAAATATTTATAGTGTTTCTTCTTTAAAGTAGTGCAAAAGTGTAATTTAAGGAATAATATGTGGATTTTTCAAAGCTTATTTTATGTGTTAAATTTTAAAAACCCAATTTATAAATTTGGTAATTTTGACCCGCTTTTAGGTTATTCATGCAATCTTGAGTAAGCTAAATGACAATTGTTTTATAACTATGAAGTGGACCCAAAATCATGTCATGTATCTCCAAAGAGGTCTGACATCAGCAGTTTTTATGTTTTGTTTTCCCTAGTTAGGTTTTCAGGTTAGGGGAAGTTTTTTGGTATGGCCAATATGAGTTTCAAATTCCACATAGCAGAGAGCTCTCTGAGTTTTTGCCAGGATGGCCATACCAGTCTTTCATTCTGGTAAACCCAGTGGTTAAATATTTTGACTATCACCCTTCCAGTGCCTATATTTTATCAGGACAATGGTGTGACAAATCAATTGTGGAGATAATTTTAAAAGAATATTGGTTGTAGGGGATGCCCTAGATGCCAGAACTTGTAATTTGGTAGGGCTTCTTGAACTTTCCCCATAGCGCACAGGTAGCATCGGAACTGTATTTGTTACTAAATCGAAGTGAATTCTTACACATGCTTAGCTGAAATTGAATTTCAGGCCCAATTTTACATTGCCTTGATTAGTTTGGCCTAGATGCCTTAAGTATGCTGGCTTAATTATTTTTTTACTGAGAGTTTCAGATAAATAATCAGATGATTCTGTGTTTCCTACAACACAAGGTTGTATACATATGTATATGCATGTGCGTATATATAAATAAAATATGTATAATATATATGTGTAATATATAAGGTCAAACATATGTATTATACATATATAAAATATATATATAAAAGATCAAACCATTGCAATGATCATTTTTTGACCAAAACAGCCAAATATCAGCTGTTTCATATGGACCGACCTTATTTATATATGTGTATATGTGTATGTGTGTATGTGTATGTGTGTATGCATGTATACATATAGAAGTATATAATATATGACTAATATACATTTGTCTTTTAATTAGTAAAATCTAAAATTATAATTAGTTTTGTTATACCTTGGAACTGGGATGGAGTTAGACTTCTTTTGATTGATGTGAAACTATCTAAACATTTGCACATATGACAAAACATTAAGACCAAAATTTTAATACATTTACATACTACTATTCATGAATAGCATATTATATTCATAAAGTCTTGAGAAAAATTCTGATTTTGGCTTCAATCTCTCATATACCCTCAGAAAATCTCCAATGTATATAGATGTAATTGTCCCCATTTTGATGTGCAAACTCGAACTCATAATGATTAAATAATCAGTGTAAAGTCACTGCTTTTAAGTGACAGAGCCCAGGTTCATTCACTCAACCATTAAGTATTTGGGGCCCTAATATGGTCTAGGGACTTCTTTTCTAGAAGCAGAAAAGACAAAGTCCCTGTCCCAATAGAACTTGCATTACAGTGAGAGAAGACTGACAGTTAACACATAAACTAGTAGATATAATAGTTAATTTCACATACTGCTAAATCTATGAAGAAAATAAGGCAAAATAATGAGACAGCAAGTTGCTGTTTGCAGAGATATGACCCTATATAGCTGGGAAGCTCAGAGGAGTCTTTTCCTGCTGGAATGATGAGAAGATGAGAAAGAGGCAGCCAAAGTCCTGGAGGAAGGATGTTGCCAGCAGAGGAGAGAGCAAGAGCAAAGTCCTGAGAAGGGAATGAGTGTCACTGTTTGAAGAGAGAAAGGCCAGTGCTGTTGGAGCAAATGAGATGATGGGATGGAAGGAGATGAGTGGGGTTAGGTAGGCAGGGCCCAGGTCTTGTGGCCCTTCACAGGACATGGTGGGAAGCCACTGAAACCAAGTGGGGAAGAGATCACAGCTGATTTAGGCTTTAAAATGAGCACTCTGAAGTCTTTGTGGAAAACAGATTGTTGGCCTAGGGTAGGGAAGCCATCGTATGCAGCCGACAGGTACTGTGGGCCAGAGCAGAGGTGAAGATGGCTTGGATTAACACTGAGACAGTGGAGTGTAGGATGGTGTTTAGATTTGGGTATTCACAGTAGAAATACGGGACTGGAAGGTGGGTTGGATGTGAAGAAGAGACAATAATACATAGTGCTGTGATCCTAGATTCTGGAGCTGGGCTCCATGCGTTCATGTTCTGGCTTTGGTCACTACCAGCTTTGTAACCTGGACAAGCAACCTGTTCTCAGTTTCCTCATTCATAAAACTGGAGGAGGGTGCTAATAGTGTCTACCTTATGGGATTGTGTGTGTGTGTGTGTGTGTACTTAGAACTAGGTGCAGTAGCAAGTACTGTGCCTACTGTGTAATATCAGCTAAATAAAATAAGTTTGAGAACAACTGATGTATCCTAGATTTCAGGCTTGCTTGGCTAGGTGGTACCATTCGTGAAATTGAGGAAGATTGAGGGAGGATCGAGTTGGAGGAGAGAGAATGCAGGAAAGAAGTTGAGTTGTGCTTAGGATATATTAAGTTTGCGATGCCTATTAGTGAAACAGAGATGAAGAAGTCCGAAGTTCAGAGGAGAGAGCAGAACTGAATTTAGATTTCACGATATATATGCTATTTAAAGCCTTGGAACAGGATGAGCTCACCTAGGAAGACAATGTAAAGAGGAAGGGGTGGAGATGGAAGACCCTCAGCATCATGGCAAGGTCGGAGGAGGAGGAGGAGCCTGGAAATGATCCAAATGCACACACATCTGGTTTTCACATCGTGCTGCCTATATCACTGGAACCCTGCCAGCATAGCTCAGGCTTCAGAGACTCGGGAGACATGAAAGCCTCTTTATACATTCCGAGTGGTGAGGGGCTGAGGCTTCCGGCTTGGACCCTCATGACAGGAATTTTCCATTCACACTTGAGAGCAGCACAAAGAACCTGTGGTATTAATCTGCTACTCCATATTTACTCTGAGATGTTTTTAACACCATCATAGTTAAATGTGACTCCTAATGATAGAGCCATTGCCTTAAATTGTGTCATTATTATATATTTTCATTTACAAGAAACTGTGGACATCTCCAATTTACAAGATATTTTGGTACAAAAGTCTAGAACTGAAAAGAATGGTTCCATAGACACTGCATTACTCATGACCATTTGATTTCCCATCAGTCCACAAAAGCCTGTGTAACCCACAAGGATATGAAATCAAAGTACAAAGAATACATAGACCCCCAAACAACAGAAGTAACAGAATTAGAAATATTTCCTTAGATTTCTTAAGATACCAGGAACATATTTTCTTCTCCTCTTATTTGGGCCTAGAAAAGCAAGGACAGAGAGTTGCCTATTGGGTAGGATGGCAGGGGCCAGGGAAAGGTAATTCCATGGTCAGTTACCTATACATGTAACGTAGCCAATGATTGTAGATAACATAGGCGTATGAAGTGAGGAAAGAGTTTTGGGAAAAGACGGGAAACGGGAAATCTAGTCTTGGCTCTGACACCCACCTATGCTATGACCTGAAGGGAGTCACTAACTATTCTGTGACTCAGTTTCCTTTCATTCTATAAGAGCTATAATAATCCCTTGCAATGTTGCCATAAGGATGGGTACGCACACACACAAACACAAATATATATAATATATGCATTCGTGTGCAACAGTGCGTGTGGATGGTGGAAAGATCTAAGTAACTATTAACTATCGTTCATCATTATATCATTATTATTGTCTTGTAGCATCAAATCATCTCTTGATTTTTTTATTTTAATTAATGATCCTTAGGAAACTACGAATGGCAGGATTTTGATAATGTGAAACAATAATTACAGAAATGAGATTTAAAAGAAAAGAAGGAATTCAAACAATGCAGAAGTTTTATTCATAGCATTGTGATCCAGTCACCTAGTGTCTCATTAGCTCTTCCAATTTTTCCTGACAGAAACCTCAGTGAATTGTCAAAAATAATCTTTCTTAAAGGCTGGAAGGCTTGCAGAGAAGAGTGCAGTTGCTATAGCACATTATCTTATGTAAATATAATCAGTAGCATCGTGATAATTTGCCTCCAGAAAGCAATCTAGAATTTCATTACAAACTGTTATTTACTATTAGCACTGCTCCATGTGCTAAGCAGGAAGAATTCCTGTTTGAGGTTTCATGATTTTATCAATGACTCCCCAACATAGCTAAAACTTTTCTTGTAAGTATCATCCACATTACACTAACACTGCTGTTGCCTTTTTGAGAATATTTTCAATTTCATATAAGATACTGCAAAACGATAATCATACAGAAAAAATATATTCGGGCCATACAGTTTGTATAGCTTCTCTGAAGAGTGCACTATGTCAGATGCAAGTGTTCATGGTATATTAAAAATAGTCAGAAATCAGAAGTTTCCTTCTTATTCTGTCTGATTAATGCTCTTTGCTTCAAGATAACACAGAATAAAATCCAACATTGTGGATCCTCGCTACCTAACAAAGTCTCACAAAGCAAATTCATTCTATGTTGGAAGTGGGTCTTAAATAAAGACCATCCAGGGCTATGTAGACACATTAATTGATGTTTACTGTGGTAATTTCACCTGGAACTTCACTTTTCCACCCACTTAATCAAATTTTGGCTAGTTAATACATCATAAAAATATTTAGTGTGCATATGAACTTTGGAACATATAACATATAACATGATTTAACACTACACATTTACACATCACTATTGAGTGAATGTGCTTTATTTCTCATTTCTCCATACCCAAATCTTTCAGATGAATTCTGTTTTTGGAAACCTCATAATCAGCAGATTAAAATTATCTTGGCTTAGAGAGGATTTTTCTCAGTTTATGGTTTATTCTATAAAAAGAAAGGGTTCTTTGGAACAGAACAATTTTTGTGTCTTGATGTATTGTCTAATGCATTTGTGTTTTCAACTGATTTCAATTAATTTTCTGTAATTACTCTTGTAGTAATGAATTCATTTTATAAGCATGAAAAAAAATTGACTCTGGTAACAGTCCGTGGACACAAGTGCTCCTTACAATGAAGGCTCTTGATGACTGTGCTTAGATCGAAGCAGGGCAACGAAGGGAGAACAAAACCAATCTGTGATCTATCGATAAGTTGTTATTTAATTCTTTCACGCTTCTGTACCACAAATTTCTAAATTTCCCCTGTCAGAAAATACATCTGAATTTCTAAACCACCCACAAACTCAAAATGACGTGACAGACAAAAATATCTAAGAGTAGAGATAAAGATGCCTTCCCAGCACTTTCAAGTGTTCCCTTTGTCTCCTGGTCTTGGAGACTCGGCATTTGAGCCCAAAAATATTCTCAGAAATTGTTTGACTGAAATAGTACAGTGTCCTCTATTTTTATAATTGAACTTTTTGACTAAATTCTTTGTGAAGGATTCTCAAATGATCTTTTATATAGATCTTTAATATAGTGTGACATAGTACTAGTAATTTCACTAATTCTGGAAAAGAATTGGTCCTTTAAAATGATACTAGAGTTTACTAAATATATGAACTAGGCATACAAGGTTTATTTTAGGCAACACTATTTTTATGTTTGTTGCAACATATAAACATGTTGTAAGTAACTGGGTAAATGGGAAAATGTAAATATTAATAATCATTCTTAATTTTTTATAAGAATAATATAAACTTTGGTTTATATTCATAGACATAGGCATTGTTATTTTATTAAAGAAAGTTTAAAATTTTAATTACAAATATTTCAAATGTACAGAAAACTATAGAAAATAATATGAGAGACAGCTGTGTACACATCGCCTAGATAGCCATCCATTCATTCTTTGATTTACTCATTCAACAAATATTTACTGAGAACTACTAAGCTAGACACTGTTTTAGGCACCTGCAGATTCAGCAACGAGCAAAACAGATAAAAGAAAGACACAAACAATAAATTCAATGCATGTGTAAAAGTCGATACTTGCTGATGAATGCTATGGAAAAAAAGAAGAGCAGAGAAGATGTTAGGGAATGTTGAGAGGCTGAGTATGAATTTTTTTTTTAATTTCAGAATATTACGGGGTACAAACATTTAGGTTACATAAATTGCCTTTGCACCGCCCAAGTCAGAGCTACAAGCGTGCCCATCCCCCAGACAGTGCTCCCGACACCCATTAGGCGTGAATTTACCTATCCCCTCCTCCCTCCCTCCACCTGCCCGATACCTGATGAATGTTACTATTATATGTGCACATAAGTGTTGATCAATTAGTACCAATTTGATGGTGAGTACATACAGTGCTTGTTTTTCCATTCTTGTGATACTTAGGGGAATGGGCTCCAGCTCCACCCAAGATAATACAGGAGGTATTAGTTCACCATTGTTTTTGTGGCTGAGTAGTACTCCATGGTATTCTGGGTATGAAATTTTTAGCAGGATGCTTGAGCGGTCTCACTGAGCAGATGACTTCCGAGAAAAGATCTGAAGGAGTTGAACCATGCAGATACCTGGGGAGAGAATGTTCTAAACGCCCACAGGTAGGAATGTGCCTGATGTGCTAAACCTCTCTATTATCTCTTGCTCCTGTTTCATTAATTTTTATCCTTGATTTGATGGTTTTGTTTCTTCTACTGACTTCTCATTTACTCTATTGCTGAGTTTCAATCTTTCTTCCTTTCTAATTTGTACCCTTCAAACTATAATTTTTCCTCCAAGTGCCTTTTTTAGCTGAGCATCATAATCTTTGAAAGATGGTGTACTCATTGTGGTTCATTTCTAAATATTTTGTAATTTCCATGATTTTCTTTCTATTCAAAAATTATTTAGAAATGGTTATTTTAAATTTTTAAACATGGGGGTTAGTAATGAGATAGCTTTCTTTTATTATTGATTTTTAAAGTTAATGTATTGTGTTCAGGGAATGCTGCTTATGTAAAATGAGTCACTGATATTTTAGAGGCTTGCTTTGTAGCTTAAGTCAGTGGTCCCCAACCCTTTTGGCACCAGGGGCCAGTTTCATGGAAGACAATTTTTCCATGGACATTAGGAGGCATGGTTTCAGGATGATTCAAGAGCATTACATTTATTGTGCACTTTATTTCTATTATTATTACATCATAATATATAATGAAATAACTATACAGCTCACCATAATCCAGAATCATTGGGAGCCCTGATCTTGTTTTCTTGCAACTAGATGGCCCCATCTGGGAGTGATGGGAGACAGTGTCTGATCTGACAGGAGGTGGAGCTCAGGGGGTGATGCATGCAATGAGGAGCAGCTGTAAATACAAATGAAGCTTCACTTGCTCATCTGCTGCTCACCTCCTGCTGTGCAGCCCAGTTCCTAATAGGCCATGGACCAGGCTTAAGGCACTAATTTTTATTTTAAAAATCTGTGTGAGGGCCGGGCATGGTGGCTCACGCCTGTAATCCCAGCACTCTGGGAGGCCGAGGCAAGCGAATTGTTTGAGCTCAGGAGTTTGAGGCCAGCTTGAACAAGAGTGAGACCCCGTCTCTACTAAAAATAGAAAGAAATTAATCGGACAACTAAAAATATATAGAAAAAATTAGCCGGGCATGGTGGCGCATGCCTGTAGTCCCAGCTGCTCGTGAGGCTAAGGCAGTAGGATTGCTTGAGCCCAGGAGTCTGAGATTGCTGTGAGCTAGACTGACGCCACGGCACTCACTCTAGCCCGGGCAACACAGTGAGACTCTGTCTCAAACAAAGAAAAAAAAAAAAATCTGTGTGAGGAAGAAAAGAATATATTTTCTGTAATTGTTGGAAACAATGTTTACACATAGTCTTCCACTCAAACTTGTTAACTGTCTTGTCAAAATCACCTATTCCCTTACTAGATTTTTGCCTGCTGGATCAATAACTATGATAGATAAGTTAAAATCTGCTATAATTATGGATTTGTGAATTTCTCCTTGCAATTCAGTCAACTTTTGCTTTATACAATTTGCGGTTTGTCAGATAGGTGAATGTAAATTCAGAATGATTATCTTTCCAGTGATATTTACTTTTATTTCTTTGAGGTCTATTCAATCTAATGTTAAGATATTAATAATATTTTAATCATATTCTACTATTAAAAGTTGCTATTCCTGTTCTCTTTGGGTCACAATTTTCCTGACATATTTTTTTTCATCCTCTTACTTTCAACATCTGAGTTCATATTTTTGGTGTGGTTTTTAAACAATGTAGAGCAAAGTTTTATTTTTTAATGCAATCAGACACTTTTAACTGTCAAGCTAAATTATACATACATTAAGATTTTCTTATTTATTCAGTTCTAACTTTGGTTTTCTATTCATTATGCTTTTTTGTTACTTCTTTACTTTTTTTCTGCTTTCTAGATGGATTGAGTCTGTTAATTCATTTTCTATTAATTTAGAGATGAAATGTTTCATTTTTTATTATTTTGGTGGATACCTTTAAATTTTTACCATTTCATGTTGGAATTAAAATATATATATATAAATTTATACATATTTAATATCCCAGAACAATATATCACACCCCAGAATGATATAATGAACTTACTTAAATAATCTTAAATGAGATCATGTCCACCTCTAAAACTATGTTATTATTGTCTATATCTGAGCTCTATTTTGTTTTTATTTTTTTTTTTTATTTCAGCATATTATGGGGGTACAGATGTTTAGGTTACATATGCTGCCCTTCCCCACCCCCCCAAGTCTGAGCTTCAAGCGTGTCCATCCCCTGGATGGTGCGCATCGCACTCTTTGTGTATACATATACCCATCCCCGCTGCCCGACATCCAATAAATGTTATTCTTATATGTGCACTTATGTGTTGATCAGTTAATGCCAATTTGATGGTGAGTACATGAGGTGCTTGTTTTTCCATTCATGGGATACTTCACTTAGTAGATTGTATTCCAGCTCTATCCAGGAGAATACAAGAGGTGATATATCACCATTGTTTCTTAAAGCTGAATAGTACTCCATGGTATGCATATACCACATTTTATTAATCCACTGATGTATTGATGGACACTTGGCTTGTTTCCACATCTTTGCAATTGTGAATTGAGCTGCTATAAACATTCGGGTGCAGGTGTCTTTTTCATAGAGTGTCTTTTGTTCTTTTGGGTAGATGCCCAGTAATGGGGTTACTGGATCAAATGGTAGTTCTACTTGTATCTCATTGAGGTATCTCCATATTGCTTTCCACAGAGGTTGCACTAGTTTGCAGTCCCACCAGCAGTGTATGAGTGTTCCTATCTCTCTGCATCCACGCCAACATTTATTGTTTTGGGACTTTTTGATAAAGGCCATTCTCACTGGAGATAAGTGATAT